>VRLP01000253.1:0-275654 GCA_009660295.1 Lophius piscatorius
CTGTTTCTGTGCTGTGGGCGGAGCGGAAACCAGACTGAAAGGTTTCAAAGAGGTTGTTGTATTTGAGGTGGTCCTGGAGGTGGGCAGCAACTACTTTTTCCAGTACTGTGTTTAATGGGCCTGTAACTTCTGGATCAAGAGTAGGTTTTTTTTAGGAGCAGTCTGATTATGGCGGCTTTTAGGGCAGATGGATCAAAGCCAGCCTGGAGGGTTTGGTTTATTACAGCGGTGATCAGGGGACTGATGGAAGAGATGTTAGTTTTCACTAGGGCTGTAGGAAAGGGGTCTAGGGCACAGGTGGAGGGTTTCATCGTCCTGATGATAACCTCAACCTCCTGCTGTGAGATTCCTTGGAAGCAATTTAGAGGCAGGGAGATTTTAAACTGTGAGTAAGCAAACTGGATAGGTAGAGTGGAGGAACCAGAAAGGACAGAACGGATTTTGGTGATCGATGTGTTGGTTGTTGGTTGGTGACTGTTGGTGGTTATGTCTTTGTAGACTTTCATTCATCCAGGTCATGGTAATCCTTGAAAGCTGCATCCAAAGCATCTGGAGTTCTAAGTCCAGTTGCTTTGGAACTGGACTTTCGACCTGTTTGTTGCTTTTTCCAAGAAATCCGCCCGGACACTCTGTAACAAGGAAGCCACTTTAGATCAAGCCGGGTGTACTCTGTATGATTTTAGTCTGAGTTTAGTTAGTTTTTTTTCTATCAGGGCTCGTTTGGAGTAGTTGGTTGTGATATGTACAGGGAGGGGAAGGTGCGAGGATAGATCAGAAACTCACTGACGAACATCGGATCATCAGCTGGATTTCTGACATATCAGAAATTTTGGTCGGATGCTGTTTTCACACTGTGCCTGAACGAAGTAGCTACTGAACATCTGAGTTGTCATGGCGACATAGTTCGTCATGAAGATATTAAATAACAAGTAGTCATAAAGTAAGAAGTGCAGTTTGTGGCTGGTAGCTACTGCACAGCTGTCAGACTGTTGCTAGCTATCAAGTTAATTCTATGCAGTCAAGAGTAGCTAGCTTACCTCCAACTCTGTCTGCAAAATGACCAGTTTGTTGACATTGTTCCAGCCTCCTTCAAGTCCATAAACCCCGGCTCCTTTGTTTTTAAGAGGCTTCGGCAACCATCACGACAAAAATGATCAAGGCAGCTCGTTTCTGTCTTGTTAGCATGTTGCTAGCAAACAAACTTCTTCCTGCTAATGAGCTTTCAAATGATCTTAATCTACAATTGTCAATAGCCACAACGGATTGCAGGGTCATAAGGGCCGTACAGTAGGAGCACTGGGGGAGCTTATATAAAATCATACAGTGTAAGCCAAGCTTTCTTTAAATACTGAATATATACAAAGTCACTGTACCTCAAGGATGTTACAATGTCATGATTGCAACATGAATCCTTGCATTCTTTGCAACTTAGCAATTTAGCCAATATCCCCAAAACTTATCTGCAAATTTGACCAATAATCATTCCAGAACAGTATTTCCAAAAATAGCCGTCCCTCACATTGAGCCTTCAACTTCCATGAGGGACTGGTGTCATATATCACACAGACTACGTAATACACACTGAACGATTCATAACACATTATGTCATGGCCTCACTTTAGAGTTTCGGGAGGCTACTGAGTGCATGGATCATACGTGCATACATGTCCCTAGTAACTGTAGAAATCTGACCTACTAGTCGTCCTCTGGCTGTGTGCATCTCATTCATGCTCTCCTTTTAAAACTATGAAAAAGAGGTGAACCCAAAGGAGGTTTTAGTATAAAGGCCTAATTGCTGCTCTATTCCTATGGGCACTGTCAGTGTCTCAGTTGCTGTCACTAATTAGTTTAGAATGACCTTATTGTATTTATGGTTGTTTTTTTTCTAGGGATAACCTCAGTTTGAAACAAAAAAAAGTAAAAAAAAAAAAAATAGAACATGTGGACTGGATCATGCTTCCCAAATAGTTCCATTAAATCATGCATTTGTACAATATGCTGTGCAGAGAAGGGAGCGCGTGTATGTGTGTATGTGTGTGTTTGTGTGTGGTGTGTGGAGGGGCGTGGGGGGGTGGAGGCTTCAGGTTTTGCACCAATAGGCGTTCAGCAGTGCTAATGTCGTTTCTCGACGCTTTAACTTCGTGCCAGAGCTGCGCAGCGCTCAGCTCCAGGCACCGTCCCTACCTCTCCTCTGTCCACGATCATGCGTTGATAGACTGCACCCATCCAGCTGAGTGAGGCTTCAAAACCACATCAACTTGTGCTTGTTTGGATGCAGTCAGCCCGGATGCCTCCAGGTGAAGTGATTTTATTCTGTTAAACGGAATATTCAGCTCCCACGGACCAAGTTGTTGTTTTCTGAGAGGTGAGTGTCACAGTTTCGGCTCCCAACTATTAGGATCTTTTTTTTTTTATCATTTAAAAAACATTTCCACATGAACGCATTGTGGTGTTGATTTTTTTTTTATGATTAGATTTGAGCACGTCTTATTTTTTTTTTTGTTGGAAAAGATAATCTGTTTACAGCTAATATGTCCCTCGTTTACATCTTAAAACAAAAATAAAGTAGGTATTTCATGCTCTGAAGCGTTTTTTCCTGAAAGAGGAGGTGAGGAAAAAGTGAATCTGTGTCAGTTTAGTTTGGAGAGAGTGCGTGCGTAAAGACGCACCTAATGGAGGGTTTTGCGTTTTGGTTTCCAGATGTGCGAAAATCAGCTGTTGCTTGTAGCTCAGGTTGCCCCTCTATGTTTCTCACTCAGTCTATTTTCAGACGGCTCTGGATCTTTTCAAAACTTGCATCAGAGTCGACTTGCAGAAATATTCCAAAGTAAAATTCCCAATCTGTGCAAGATTGCGTGTGTGATCCCCTTCTTTTCAATTAAACTTGAGAAATATGCACTTTTCTCAGGTACTGAAGTGTCAAGTTGCATGAAAGTGTGTTTTAAGGGGCATCAAGATGATTTGAGGAGTGAGCGTGAAGTCTCTAGATGGACTTCACTGGGCTGTGTGCTGTATGGAAGCCAGTGGTGTCACCTAGTGGTGGGAGAGATGCTGCAGCGGCAGCAGCAGACTTCTGGATCAGATCAGTCTGACTCTTCCAACTTGGTGAAAGACCAGAAATGACTTGCACATGATCTGCAAATGATTCAATTCTGAAATCCTGTAGGGTGTTTAGTGGCATGCGGGCTTGATGACTGTATTTGAAGGACAAACTGCTGTGTCGTTTGTTGATCCTGGATGAGGCTAGCCGAGGATCAGGTGACTGAGGTGTGTTCCCCCCTCCGTGGGAGGCCAGTCAGCCAGACTATGCCGTACGTTGCTGGGGGTAGACACTCTGCAATTCTAAGCCTTTGTTAATGAGTATGTGGCTGTGTGTGTTTGTTTGTGTCCAGGTCTGTGTGTGGTACCGGGCATCACTGCTCTGGTATCTGTATGTCTGTTACTTTTGAATGCTTGTGTGCGTGAATGTGTGTGTGAGGGAGAGGTGGATGTTTGGACGCAGGAGTTAAGCTGCTGTTAATTGGTCAGCCATTTGAACCACACGGGAGAGTCGAGTCAGGTAGTAGCTGAAGTGGTTATTATTATTATCATGCTCGGATCCACCGCCCGCGATGAGGTACAACGCTGATCCTAATGGATCCTGAAAAGCATCTGTTGTCTCTGTATTTCCTATAATTATCGCTGTTATCCATTCTAACTTGTGCACAGCAGTGGAATCCTGGGAAATGCACTTATTTGTTTTTGCATGTTTGGCCACTAAACAACCAGTTAGTTTAGACAAATATTTGAAAGGGCTGAACAGAGAGCCCAATTCTATTCAACGGCTCGCTAATTGGAAATTATTTTAATGAGTTAAGTAAAGATTTATAGTGGGAGATGATATGTGATAATTAGTGTGTCAGAATTGCGTTGCCGTTAAAGGCCCATTCAGGCCCAATCAGGCCCAAAGTTAAAGATGTAACACGGATCTCAACAGACCCTCTGTACACTTGAGTTCATTTCATGTGTATTTGTGCATTTTTTATATGCACTGATATGGTCAAAATGGAGGAGTTCCAATTGAGCCCTTTTAAAGTTGTATTGGATGTTATCATAATCCCAACAGTCTGGGACATTATGGAATCATTGCCGCCACAGCATCCTTCCTGTTAACGCGATTAACTCAAAAACAATTTCATGGAACATTTTCAAATTTTTATACCCTCATAGATCTAGGTGTGAGGAAGAACTGAATCGATTTTGGGAAAGATCCCTTGCATATTTCTGATACTACATTGACTTTGACTCCAAAAGTTTGGGGGCATAATTCCTCTGCTACTTTTTACTTACAACATGCCGTATCACAACATTTTTTTATTATCAAAACCTCTTTATTTCACACTTCCCC
This sequence comes from Lophius piscatorius, assembly GCA_009660295.1. Lineage (NCBI taxonomy): Eukaryota > Metazoa > Chordata > Actinopteri > Lophiiformes > Lophiidae > Lophius > Lophius piscatorius. The sequence continues at coordinate 4,388 of VRLP01000253.1, forward strand.
ACTTCTGGCTATATCGTTGACAAATGTGGCACAAACGGGGTCATGCATGCGAAGACAGATGCATCTCATGTGATGTGGCTTAGATGTGGTATAAATGAGCCTTTAGTTGCTTCATGGAGATTCTGAACACATGACATCTGCCATGGGCAGTAGATAAACCCCCCCATTGAACACAGACATTGATGGTGGCGGCGGCCGATGTTATGACTTAGACGGATCAGGCAGATGAAGTTGGTGAAACTGCAGAGACTGGTTGGTGATGGAGAGGGGGATGTTACACGAACTAAATGCACTCCAGGCACAAAGAGAATCAGACCTCAGAATGCTAAATCGCTAAAAATGAAGATTGTATCACTAGGCTATTGGATAGAAGAGGCCTGCCGATGTGAGCCGATAACATATCAATCAACAGCCCCACACTATAGCAGCAATTCAAAAGTGAGCCTGTTGAGAGGTGCGAATGCAGGATGACAAATGAACTGTGTTCTAAGTGCATAGTGAAATAGAGTAACTGACTTTGGCTTCATATCTCCTTCATTTCATCTATAAAAAGTCGAGTCATTGGGGAGCAAGCAGAGATTCCAGGAAGTAGCTGCTCCCTGCCAAGAAATCTTCTGACACATAATCAACCATACAACCGCAAATTATCATTTTTACACTTCAACTATTTATACTAATTATACAAACAAGGTAGAACGTGTTAATGTACGAGCTTCAGAGGTTCTGGTAAGCAGAACTTGACTCTTTCCGACAGAGTCGGGCTAAGTGTTTCCACATGTTTCTAGTTGTCGTGCAAAGCGAAGTTAGCTGTTGGGTGTAGCGTCATATCTTGTGTGCATCAATATTTTTCGTCAAACTCGTTATCCCTGAGATCAACTCGGGGTTAGATGCATGGTGACGTTTGTTGCAATGTTCCTTCTAGTCGAAAAGGGAATTTTGTTCAAGTGTATCAAAGTGAGGTTGAAGTTGTTCTTGTCTAGATGACCTTTAAGGTTTCAACATGAGACAAAAAAACGACTGGTTACATAACGTCATGCAATCATGAGCTCGTCTTTGGCATTAGAAGTGGACTGATTATTTTTGGACCCTTCACTTTCTGTTGAATTTCACCATAACCCTTTATTGAGGTCAATGCCTACTTCTTGTTTATGGACCGTTTCTAAATAGACACATTTTTTCTGGCCCGTGTCCCTCAATTCATCATCCTGCAGCTCTTGTTCATACGCAACCCAGATTCTCATTCTCCGATGGGGTTTGAGTGCCAGAGAGGAAATCCAGCCTGGAGATTGTTTTGATATTGTTGGACACTCTCCTGGAAAACCTTTTTGCACAGCAACTTATGGTGATCTGGAATTAGAGCCATTGGCTCCTCTGATGAAACAGCTCTTTTGATCAGAACATTTAAAAGAGCTCGGGATGCGACCAATAATATAAGCCCAAAACAATTTTTTTCACCATTTAAATCAGCTTGTGGACAGATTCTGCAAGAATCGAATGGATTATAGATCAATGAAATTCTTAGTTAGCTTAAAGTTATGCTTTTCGGCTCCCCATAGGTTAGAAATATAAAGTGTTTGAGACCTGTTTCTCACATTTGTAGTGCACTTTATGATGAACAGAAATTACTAGTGTATATCAGCCATCCTCTTTTGGACACTGTTGTACCTGAAGGTTCCATCTGGCTTCATTAAGGGTGTCATAAAAAACGCTGCCATTACCTGCCTCATAAAGCATTAAAATTTGCCTCACATACTATTTTCCCCGTGTTAAAACGTCAACCTATGTATTGGCCTATACAGTACATTAATTCATTCATTGTCTGGAACCGCTTATCCTGTTCTGGGTCACAGCGGTAAGGGGGTGGGGGGAGTCTGTCCCAGTTGACATTGGGCAGGAGGCGGGGTAAACCCTTGCCGGGTCACCAGTTCATCAGAGGGCTGACACATATAGACAACCATTCACGCTCAAATTCACTGGGGTCATCAATTCAACTATACTGGATGTGTTTGGACCGCCGCAGTACGCAACGAGAGCCTTCACAAACAGGAAGAGAACATGCAATTTCCACACCGAAAGGATGGTTCAGCATGTGGCAACAAAACAGCCTACCACTCTCTGAATAAGAGGCAAAAGCTTCATCATCCAGTGTTGTTTACAATGACAGCAGTAGCTACTTGTGTTGCCATGCTACATGTTCCATCTGTCTGTAACAGGGCCCATCGTTGCCTCTCCCTATTTGCCTGGTATGTGGTATGAAGTTGTCAAACATAGCAATGTTCCAAGAAAACTTGACACGTGACAGCTGAAATACAGTGATGAAGTGTGCAAAAGTGGCTTTGGACAGGTTTTCTATATCCCCGAAGAAGGAGTTCCCAATAGTGTCAAGTTGCACTATTGAAATTCTGCTACTATTCTTGACAAAAAATTAGTGTGAACTAATCCTTTATAGCCTTACTTACATATCAGACAAAGGCAGTGGAACCTGAGTGCGTCTCACTGATAGTAAGTCCCATTCAAGTGCTTGCATGGGTATCATTAGCTGTCAGGGGGATGTCAGAGTGTCCGGCATTTTTTTGGTTTTATTTAGACTGGGTGACTCGAGATCTTGCTTACATTTGAAAGGACTCAGGAGCAGAAAAAGGTTGAGAAACGCTGGTGTGCGCAACTCGGATGGTTTACTCCTGGGTGCTGTAGTTCAGGGGGGTCGTACAGCCGTCACAGTTCTCCTCTGTTGCTGTGTTTGAGTTGGAGCACAGATTGGCTTAAGATTAAATAAACTGAACCAATAAGGAACATAAACAGGAATGCGTGTGTGTATGTGTGTGTGTTTGCATATGTTTGTGTTACTAAAAAAAAAGAGACCTCCGTCTATTAGTGAGTCAACACTGCCCTGTCTGTGTGCCTCTGTCAGCCGTACACCTCAGAACAACATTTGTACACACAGGCAAGTTTGTGCTGTCACCCTGGCATTAATCGAGTGTGGGGTTGTGTAAATCATCTAACCTCAGAAAACACACCCTCACACGCCGACACATATACACAGACATGCTCTTGCCAATCAGTTATCCCCTGTAGCTGTGTGTGGAGGGCCCGACGCCGAACAAGAGAATCCAAACAGTAACAAATGAGAACCAGACTTTTCTTTGAAGAGCTGAGATAAAACAAGTCTCAGAGTATTTCACTAAATTTTATGTGTGGACCACCCAGTTATGCCAGTTATCATCAGTATTATTATGTGCCCAGCGGGAGATCACATGAAAATAGGGCAGGGACCAAAATGCAACCAAAAATGGGAAACTTTCAAATAAAATCATGAATGACGGAATGAATGGCCGCTTTTCATAACGTCGCCACATATAGGAAAAACACATAAAAACTTGTGGATTGATCTTCAATGGTGTGTCATGTCTTTTGGTCGTGATACGCAAAGTAATTTTCACGAAAATCTCAAAAAGCTGCGAAAAATGGTCCCATAAGAAGTAATAGGAAATCACCCTGAACCATGCCCGAAGCCCCGCCTCCTCTTTTGGGTCATGAAATGTCCAGTTGCTGCTTGACTTTACAACTTCAAAAGTACAATCAGATTGCTTTAAAAAATGAAAAGTTGAGTTTGTTGAATGGCGTAACCATACATATTATTCAATGTATGCAAAGTGTTTATTAAGTGGTCTTCCTATCTTTGTTGCAATGTAACAACTTTGGATTCTTTCAAACGAGAAGTTGTTGTTATTCCACTGTCGTTGGTCCAATTACCACAAAACTTACTACCAAAGTCTTGGCCTAAAGACATGCAGATTACAGCCACAGAAATACACTAGGCTCACATAAACTTTCTTGAGAAAGTTACTTATTTGACTTTGGTGGGATTGGGATGGACTCTAACTCAAGTCAGCTAAAGTTCTCAACAGCAGTAATGCCTGCTATGCATAGAGATTATCTGACATGTATTTAAAATGATTACTTGCGGCCCGACATGTAAATAGTTGTTGCCATTTCACGATTTGTGAGCAAAAATATTTGTGCTTTAGGTCATTGGTGTTTGAAGGAAACGCGTAAATGGTGGAACAGAAGCCGTTATTCCATATTACCTTACAGTAGCCGTAAACCGTGGCTCTGCTGAGGACGTGAAGGCTTCAGCCCGTGTGTTGATGTGTGTGGGGAGTCTGCTGGAACGGCAGATCTACAAACACTAATCTGGATCCTTGTGCTTGTTGAGTGGTTACAGAACAAACCCCGCAGGCCGCATCCTCTCCACAAGCCTGGTATTATGGTCAGCTTGTGGGTAGGAAAAGTAATCCAGGGCTTAGAGGAATATCAGTCACTCGGTAATGGACTCTGAGAGAGTTGTAGTCGATTCTGTGTTAAAACTTGCAGCCCAGCCGAAATGAAGTTGCCCGAAGGACTTGCGAAGTGGAGCAAAAACCGAGGTGTTGTTTCCACTTCCTGACTTGTGCCTTTGAGGACGAGTCAATTTGGCACCACCTTAATTACCTATACACACAGCTCTATTTGATGATGATTAAAGCCACTCACACACATAGACGCGCACACACACACACACACACAAACCCACACACACCCAGACGCAGCCAGTCGCCATCCGCAGCAGTTATCTAGACATTAAAGGTGATGATTATTAGATGACAATAATTAAAAGGCTCTAAAGCTCAAGTAAAGGTAAACAGTATAGGTAGAAGTAGGGTCTCATATAGGAAGACAAGATTGTTGCAACAACCACATAATTATTCCCAGTCAAATGACCACCCTGAGGCAGATCACAAATGATAGCTTTCAGTTTTGTTTTTGATTGAGAATAACATGAAAGGTCTCCATAACAGATCCTGGTTTGTTGGGTGCTACATCAGTCGTACAGTGTCGCTTTTGTGATGGGAGGTTTGATGTCTCGTGTAGTCATTTCAGATAAATGACCACCCTTCGCTAAATCCAATGGATGATGTTGAAAATGCATGGCAGCAGAACTAAGCAGAATCCCATTGAGATGACAAATGCCCCCTGACAAATGTACTCTGCAGCACATTCATCAAGTAGATGACGTTCCTTTGGTCAGCCTACAGAAGTGTGGGTTGTTTCGGATATATGTTATTGAGAAGATAGACAGCTGTCAGCCACATTTCCATGGAAACAACAACAAGCACAATTTTGTAGAATGTTAAAAATTAATTAGTCTGGTGTACAGTATGTTTAAAGTTTCATGAATCTATTGGACAGGATGATCACAGCTTGCCAAGATTAGAGCCAATCTCAGCTGACATTGAGGGAAAAAGTGTGACGAAACTAGAATGCTCAATTTGCAATCTATGCCCAGGACAACATGGCCACCCTTCAGAACCATCTTAAACAACAATCTTCTATGGCCACCACACAAAATCTTCTTCCCCGTCATCTTTTGGCAGCTCGCTTTAAGGGTGATGCATATTGATTTGGCGTAGGTTTTATGCCAGGTAGCTATTAACTAATAGGTAGCTAGTCCTTTAGAGGGCTAGTATGGTGTGGCTACTAATCCAGTTAGCTAGTAGCTACCTAGCTAGTAGGGGGCTTGTTTGTGTTTCACACACAGTTTAGTATGCTTCAGAAGTTTGGTGAAGCTCAAATTCATAGTTTGAGATGAGCTCAAGACAAGATGACCACCATTTAGGCTCACCTCAAGAGACACGTTTGTATTGAAATGGAATTCAAAATCTCAAAGGTCATAACTACTCGTCATGGATTGGGTCACCACAGTAGAGTTAAACTTGCGTTTGAGTGCCGGCTCAGGTTTTATGACGCTTTTTCCACCCTGCCCATGTGTCTGGGCTTGGGACCGGCACAAAAAGCATACCGGATTGCACATCCCCAGTGGCTGATGGGATAATTCCCTATTTCCTGGCTTGTTTTCAAGACCAGGGCATCTTACATCTGAGCTATGGCAGGGAAAACAGAGAATTGTAGCTAAATGCACAACGAGAAGGCAACATATTTGGACGAAAAAAACCCAGAACCATATCAGGTTCTTTGTATCAGGTCGTATTAACATCAGAATAAGTGAATAAACGACATGAGAACAGATCCTCTTCCAGGCCAACTTCTGGACGTCTGTTGACTGAGAGAGTCATTTATGAATAAATGATGACTATAAACATCCGAAAAAAGATTCTGACTCATCTCCTGCTGCCCAGAAGCCCGGATATTACTTATTTCTGATGTGATCCGAATGACTTTTTGCTCTCAGGACGGAAACAGCCATTATAGAGGCACTGTCCAAAAAAATCGTAATATTTATTCCTGATAAATATCCCAGAATGGATATACATGGAAACACTAGTGGTTCTGGGATCAATGTCGGGGCGTGTGCGTCAGGAAAAGATGACTTGGCTCCTGCCTCTCTTCCTTAAATTAGTCTCATGTGGTCTTGTATGTTCCTGAGGCTAAGATGATCTCCTGAGCGGAATGTTTCTACTTAGACCTAATCAGAGACACTCTGTTCTTTTTCTCTCTCTTCCTCTACCTGCATATCTGTCCTGAACTTCACCTCCCTTTATTTATTCATGAAGCCTCATATGACTCAGGGCGTTCTCTTGAACCCAACTGTTTTTTCCGTGAAGTAATTATTCTCGTCATTTTGCCTCGGTAAGAGAAAAATGCGAGGAAGGGGAAGAATTATGAGGCCTTTTGATGCATGTTGGTCATATAAGCAGCCCTGCGATGAGGCGTTTAGTTGCATAAACCCTCAGCTGTCGGGTCGTCATCTGTCTCTGGAGACAAGCCCTATTTGTCACTGCTATCCATGCTGGTTCTCGCCGTCCCAGAGGAACGCCAGCCGCTTAATTCATCAAGAGGGGAAATGGCTTCATCCAATCTGATGCCACTTGGAGTCAGGAAATGGCCTGTTTTGATAAATACTGTGTAAGTGAGGCTGGGTGGGGGAAATTACAGGATTTTCACCAAATTCACCAAAAGCTGCATATTTTTTTTTGCTTCAGTTCTCACATGAGTTCTGTCTGCGGTACATAAAGAACAGTAACTGGGCTATAAATATTTAGTGATGATGATTTACCAAATGACTCTGTTGTTACTCTTAGTAGTCGGGACATCACAGGCGAGAGTGGACACGCTGTTTTAACATCTTTCGGCTAATTGTTTGGATTTCCTGGTCTGCAGCTACATAGTTTGGTTCCGCTGGATTTAACTACAGAAAAATACTCAGACAGAAACTTCCTCCATGGTAGCCGCCTAGTACCAAAAAACAAAAACTTATACTCCTCTTTCCCGCCAAAGGCAGTCTCAGGAATGGTTTGGAGTCGATGCTTAGTTTGGAACTGCTTCTTTTACTCCTAATCTTAAACTGGAACACATCAGTCGCTAGAGAAGGGACTAAAGTAACAAACCAGAACTTTGCGACTACCATTTTTTAAAAACACAAATAGACTAGTGTCGACCAAAACAACCGAACTACAACGATAAGTGTATTTATGCTTATTGTTAAATACGGACACTGAGCAAGTTGTTCAGTCGTAATCTGAAGACACTCTGTCTTAATTTGTCCGTGTTTTTTGTAAGTTTGCAGACATGGATAAAGAAAGTAACGGTCAAAAAATTGTGATTGGGAAAATTATGGGAAAAATGTGCCACTGACCCTTCCAGAAATCAGTCCAGTTCTTCCTCGCACTAAGGTCTATGGAGGCATAACATTTGAAAGTGATCCCCATCTTCCATTGTGCTCCATGTTAGTTTATCAAGCAGCATTTCATCCTACAGCTAGGATGATTTTGTCTCCCAGAGAGTGAAGTGTGTAACAGATTCTATCTGAGGATGATAGCGGAGGAAAGCTGGGGGAATTTCCAAGTGCGCATCATAAAACCAATGCAAACAGTGATTTGATCGTTGCCTGGGCTTCGAATCCATCCGTCCTTTTTTTTTTCCCCTGAGAAAGGGAGCATAAATTGCCACTTGCATTAATGAGGTAGTAAATAAATGTCTTTTGTGTTTACACTAATGACCTCTAAAACCAGACAGTTAACTGGGTGTGTGTGTGTCTGTGTGTGTGTGTGGGGGGGCTGAGGTTTTCATTATCCCTAACCAGCCAGGCATGAAATCCAGCATGTGCAGGCGTGTTTATATGTGTGCACGTATGAAGCGGTGGACATTTTCTTGTTTCCATATGTTTTTGTTTATTCAGTACCTCTCTGTCGGAGTGTGTGTGAATGGGTGTGTGAGCCTGTTCCCTTCAGAGGAAGCCCTCAAGAATCCGCCTCAGGGTCTCTCGGACATCTGGCAGCTTCTATCTACCAAGTAAAAGGTCCAGTTAAGCTCCTCGGTGCTGCCGCTGAGAACATCATTACAACCCTCCTCCGACTTTGCTTGAACCCCTTTCGTTTCCTTCATAGGAGCACAAATATGTTGTATATCCTTTTATTTTATACCGCCTCCTCTCCGGTCCGTCTCCCATCTGCTGCAGATTAGTCTAGAGGGGTACGCCTGTCGCAAAGAGGGATTGGTACAAACCCAAGAAGGTTCTAGTCAGAACCGTCAGGTATGGGTCTGCATTAACGGAGAGGCCGACTGAGAATATGGCTGAGTAAGAGGAGAGACAAGAGAGGAGAGAGAGGCTCCAGGATTACACAGTGGGCAATCCAAACAGGTCGTCTGTTTACCCAAGAACCTCAGGCCCGCTACTCGAGGGTCAGTGTGGAATGCCTGGCCCAATTCGACCACAGTCCCCTTGGAGAGGAGGGGAGACAAACACCCTGCAAAATGGCCAGTCATGCCACTTTGCCTGTGATAGTGAGTTTATTTAAGCACGGAGCACAAAGCCGCCTTCATGTAACACTTAACCTCGATATCTGTCGCCTCCCTGGCATCCAAACCCGCCACCAAAATGTTACCGTGCTCAGCTCATGTCACTCAGCTGTTTTGTTATCCACCTCTTTTCTAATCTCTCCGTCTCAATCGTCGGCTTAGTAACCCATATTATGCTAAACAAAAAAGAGCCTTGGGAATCCGCTACTGGGACTAAAGGCTATATGGTTTCACACACACGCCCATCTCTGACTGTAAGCTGCCCTGAGAACTGTTCCGGCCCATGTAGGCCAAACTGCAGCCAGAGAGTGACGGAGTGCCTGAGGCGCTGCAGTGGGTCGGACCAGCCGTTCCCAGTCTTCTTGTGCTTCCATTGGCAAATTATGGGAAAGTGAGGATATGGATTTGTGTGATACATAGCCAGTGTGTGTGTGTGTGTGTGTGTGTGTGTTTGTCTGTTCCGCTTTACTGATGTGCCATATCCCTCCAGGGTCCTGTCATTAAGCCTCTGTGTACACAACCCCAATCCCTGGCCTACATCTACCTCTTATTTAAAATCCAATTTGGACTCACCCCCACACACACACACACACACACGTACACACGCTGTTTTTACTTTGCTGTCCATAAGTGATGTTTCCATCTAGTTTGAGTGACAGCGCTCATCAGAGGTCATGTGATCAATGCCATTTGTGAGTGCCTGTGTTTGTGTGGGTTTGGGTTTTAAGCCGGATAACTCAAAAGGTTTGTAGCTGATTTCAATGATATTTTGTGGTGAGGCGGGCCCTAGGGAGAGGAACTCGTGTTAACATTTTTAGCCTCACGTAGGAAATGGTATGGATCATATTATGCGATCGTCATGGCCAAGTCCGCCGCAGATCCTTCATTCTAACGAGATAACTCAAAAAATGTTTCATGGATTATTGTCAAATTTTATATCCACTTAGACATCGATGCGAAGAAGAACTAGATAGTTTTTTTGGCAAAGTCGGTTGTATATTTCTGACAGTATGAGGAGCTTTATCTCCAAAAATCAGGCCATAATTTCATCTGGGAGCTTTTTGTACGACAAACACTTTTTCAAATATAGTTTTGGATTGTTGGTCCAGTTTAGTCCAGATTTACCTCCTATGACCCGCCCGACTGGTATTTGTCCTACTGCTGACTTCATAGAAATAGTTAGGTTGAGTCAATATGCACTGTTTGAGATTATTCATGAGTGACATTTACTTTGAGGAGGAGGAGCCACTGGTTGTTTTCTACTGTGATGACACCCTAAATCATTCTATGGCCGATGAAACCCAGTCAGTCAGAGCACAAATAATTCATATTTATTACATTGACTAAGGATACTGCATCGTTCTTACTTCAAAATATTGCTGACACCAGTAAAAATAAAAATAAAGTGCATTAATTTTGCCCACCTGCAACATTTCCCTGTAATTTTCATGTAAATAAGAGCAAGACAAATTGCTTTATTATCTTTTGTTGTTGCCTGGAACCTTCTCTGCCAGCTGAGTAACAGTTTATGTCTCACAGCTTTTTCTTTACAGAGCAAGTGGAATAATAATCTTTCGTTTTGATATATTACAGCTCGTGGGTTTCCCATAAATGGCCCAAACACGAACACTGTTTTTCTTACCATTCAAGTGGAGCAAACCTGCTATGAAAAGTACATTTATCCTGTCAACAAGAACAAGACAATCCAGTTCTTGGCATTTTCCGTTTCTATTCCATACCGTTGCTCGGCTCTGTTCCACCTATAAATATCTGCCCTTCCTTTCATTCCTTTAATCACTTTATGTGTGAGGAAATTCAATCGCAGCAGCCTGGGATCTTATTAAGATGCCTCACACACAAACACACACACACACACACACACACACACACACACTCCTTTCATGATGGTGGCTTCAGTGACTTCTAGCTTTTGTTAAAGGACAAATGCATCATTTAACAATAACACATTAGTGTTGGATGGGATGCATGAGGCTGTAATGAGAATGAGTTTCATTGTTTTGTCACCAGTATTACAGTTGGGTCATGGCGTCGATTACATTTATTCCACTTCCTCACAAAAGTGTTAAGAGGATGGGAAAGTAGTTGCATGCAAATTGAATACACTGCGGTCAGGTGATACTGATTTTGTCTGATGTCTCCTCAGCCTGTCGAAGGTGGCGCTGGTGCGCCGGCAATCCTTACCGCCATTCTGTATAAATTCTGGGGGGGGGGTTTCTCAACTGTTATTCTGATTTAGTCCAAATTTGGTGCCTATGAATCGACTTGAGGAGCTCTATCTTGTATATATCATATTTTACTCTAATGTTAGTAATAGTAATCGATTATATGTGTGGCTGACTACTAGAAGACTAAGAAATGAGCTAGTAGAAATTAGCACGCTAACTGAAAGGGGAGAAAATCAAAGGAAAGTATCTTCAAATGTGGGGGGGGGGATGTCGGAACTCCCTCCCATCCGAGCATCAGACAAGATCAGCCATCATGTTACATTTCAAGTCAATTATTACTTGCAATGCTGGAATTTAATTTAATAAAAGTGCTTCTAAATGCATTTAAAAGACATCACAGTCGACGACGTGGATGACGTTCTGTATGCCTCAATATATATAATACAGGCTTTTTATTTAAAATCACCATAGAAACTATGTTTAGCTGTTGTTTGGATCATTGCAATAAAAAAACATTCTTGTATTAGTAAAGGGCTCTTGTTGCAGCGCTGTCTGTAAAAAGGGCTAAAAATACCTGACCTGTGTTAAAAACAAAACAATGTAGAAGCAGCACTCCCTTCCAAAAACAAAAGTTGTTTAAATAGGGGGATAATAATTGATCGGTTCCTAAATCATAGGGTTTCCAACGGCGTCCTTTATTTGAGAAACATTTATGTAATCAAGCATATCAATGTAACATCTGAGGCCATGATTTTCTCATGGTGGATAATCAACAGTGTGTATCCAAGAGGATTCTGTGACCCAGCATTTTTATCCTTCAGGGATCCTGAAGGCTTCCACGCCGTCCAACTCCGATACAGGCGAGTATTAATCAGCTAAAGGGAGGCCGACTCTGCCAGAGCATGAAAAGATTATGATAATAATGAATCATTTTCCTCTAGTCATGTCCTGGGAAATCCTCTGTTGTGATTCTGACAACCTGATATTGCCCCGAAATATCATAAGTCTCCACCATAATCAGAATGTGAGTAGTGAGGGGATTTGCAGAAAATCCACTTAAACTTCAGAATAATTGGCTACATATGCAGGGATGTAGGCAGAAGCAAAATCACAATAAAGACCGACAGATACTCCAGTATCCCTGAACAGTAGCTCCATTCAAGCAGCGATTATTTTCATTTTACGAGAATTTATCAAAGTGAGACCAAGTTGGAAGAGAATGAATAGAGCGTTTAATCTGTGGGATGTACGCCGATGACTGGAGCCTATTTTCCAGAATCCCAGAATACACAGCTCTGTTGACCTTGTGAAAATTCACAAACACTGGCTACAGAGGCAAAGGTTTCCTGTCTGGTCTCGGAGTGCACTTGTAAAAAGAGGGCCATTTAAAGCTGCAAGCCATTACATTTCATCCTATGGGCACCATAAAAGCCTGCACAGAATTCCATTGCAACCAATCCTACAGTTGCTGAGATGAACTTTAGTAGTGGACCAACCCAGAAAAAACCAACATTGCTCCCAAAGCAGGTGAAAACCTCTCCATTTTAGATTGAACTGATGTTGGTCAGGAGTGTAAAAGGAGAGTCTTAGCTAAAGCCTCAGCTGGCTATACTAACCTAAGCTCCCATCACAGTTACTTGACAATTTCCTGAATTTTACGGCACTTTTATTGCCGCTCCTATTGTCCCGGAGGTGTGCAGGCAACACCCTGCGGTGGTTAGCGATTCTGGGCAGAGGATTTTATGACCCGAAACTTAAATCACACTACAGCCCTAGAGTGTGAGGGAATATTAACACCGGACTGGCAAGACTACTGAGCAGGACTTCAGCAGACCTGATACCGGCAGCAAGTTAAGCCGGTGGGCCTTTTTAGTGAAGGTTAAAGATCTATTTCCTGGTGTGAAAGGCTGCTGAGAGGTGTCTGTCGGCGCGAATGGGACTGAATAGGGAGCCATAATGGATGTGAATTGAGATCTGAGGTATATTGGTGAACCAGATACGTGTGAGCTGGTTTGTCAGCTCTTGTGCGTGGGGGGCTTTAAAAGTGGGATGTTACTGATTGCAATCAGAAATAGCTACAGCAAAGGAATGTCAAGTGTTAAAGCTACATGTTTAGGGCTCACTTTCAGAGGTTAGAAACACTTAGGGCTTAGATTTTAGTTGTAACTGGGGCCACATATGAAGAGCCCCTTCAATGCAAAGAAAGATTAGCCTTTATTCCAGCCCTGCTGTTCTGTAGGAATGCAATGGTGGTGGTATGAAGGAGCGTTGTTCCGGCTCTGTGGTGCCAGGGGGAGGTAGTAACAGAGTGGAATCAGTCAGCTGTAAAACTTTGGTGGCAGAAAGGGGGAGTCTTGGTTTAACAGTGTATTATGTGTGCAGCTAGTAGCAGTTAGCCGCTAACTCAAAGCTGAAGAGAATCCACAGAACAAGTGTTCAAAGTAAGGAGGCAGTGCAAGATGCGGGAGATGCTGACCCTCCAAGCAGAGCCATGGGGTTCCGTCGCTTTCAAACTGTGGCTCCATGGATTTGTTGGGCGTCACACTGGATGCCAGAGCTGCTGTGTTAAACCTCGGGTCCCATGTGCGTTTGGAACCCAAACGACCACCATTGTTAGGTTCAACAGAAGGGTCCTTATCGCGGAGCCGTTGCGTGATATCTTGGCCAAAAAGGGCCGGTATTTCTTCAAGATTATTCTTGTACTTAATGCCATGAATTAGTATTTTAAGGAGATTACAAAGTTATCTGGCTAATCGGGTCATTTCCGTCCACGGTTAAGTATGTAGTTTATTTTGAGCTCATCTTAACCTTTTCAAAGTGTTGAGACAGAGAACCCGACCGTCGACTGATTGACAAGAAGATATCGTCACTCTTTTTGCTATAATTACTCTCTCGCCGATAAATTGTTTGATCTCCCCCACCTTTACATTTCACAGAATGATATTATCAGGACTTAGCTCTGAAACGTATCATTGAACCTGGAAATAGGCTGATAGTGTAAAAAAGCGGTTTTGGTCTTCAAAGCCTGCGTTGGTTTTAATGCCGGGAGGGAGAGCTATTTGCACTATCTTGTGTATTTCATCAGGTATTTGCATTTCACGCTACTTTCACATCAGGAATGGTCTCTCTGCTCCGTTTGAGTCTGGCTTTTTCTTCTTTTTTTTTTTGCAATAACTGTCCTGCAGCAAGTCGGGACATGCCACTGTCCTTGTTTATTTCTCTTCTGAACAACCAGCAGGACATCGCTCCTGATATTTGCATTCAGAGGCGTCTGTTAAAACTCTTTTTTTGCCTGGTGGGGTTGATCACACTTCTGCCAGTGGAGTCCATGTGTTAGCGCCTGTTGGAAATGAAAATGAAGCCCAGCAGAGCAGAAGGCGGAGGGTCCGCCCTGAACTATAAAGCTTAAGGAAAGGCCAAACCACCATTTGAGTGGTGTTCAAACAGATAAAGGAAACGTCCAGCCAGACGGAGTGAGTAAGTGTGCATGGTATGAGCAAGATTGTGTGCAATCAGTGTGTAGTCTAGACTTGGTCTTGGATTCCAAGTTTAGGAAAGGCCACTAGATCTTGTCTGCAAAAGCGTTTGCCAAGGAACGAAAGCTCGGCGCAGAAATTCCTTTGAGAGATTTGATCAAAAGGTTTCTGTCTAATTTGGGCTCGGCTTAATGTCAGGCAAATATTTTGGACCAATAATGTGCTTTTAAGTAATCCTGGAAACCCGCAGAAAGGTCCCTCCTAGAAATCAGACTCGTCTTAAAGTTGTGAGTCGATCAATCAGGATCGGATCGCTGTTTGTGAAAAGGGCGAGTAAAATCATAGAACGTTGAATAAAACTGAGTAAATGCGATTTTCCAATCTGAATTAGATATCAAATGAGAACAGGTCTCGCTATTAGCGAGAGTGTGCATCTGTGCACATGTGTTTGTCCGTGTTGGGGTCAAAGGTGACTGCATAAACCCTCCATTAGTTACTTCCTGCTCATCAGCCTCAGACATGTGAATGAGACCGGGGGATCATCCATTCAGCAAATGTCCAATGGCTTCACACAATGCTGAAAAACCATGTCCCGGTATTAAAATGGGCCGAGCCCTATTAAAATCCCAGTTTGTGTAGCAAAGGGAGAAGTGGGTTTGCTCTTAACCCACACAAATGCCACAAACCATTTAAACCCAATTGACTTTTAACTGACAAAGTCCCACAAAGTTCTTACCCCCAGCTCACTTTTTGTTAAGTTATGGTCTATTTTAATCAACTTAACCATTCTAACGCTTTAATAACAACTTTTCTCAGAGAGGAAGCAGAGGAGACGGCAAGGTCAACCGTCCTCTTGTGCTTTCTAAAGAGCTATTAGTCTCTGGCCCCAAGTCTGAAGGGCTGATATCTGCCTATTGTATGCGATAAAGCCACTCATCCTCTGACCCGCCGTCCTTTCACACCAGAACCTTCCTCCCCTACGCATTGTCTGTTTCCATCATCTGAATTAATAGAGCTTTTCCTCTTCACCCGCCATTTCCACGGCCTTTTAAATGCATATCCAGATAAATATCTCAGGAAACCTCAATGCACATCTTTCATAGGGATAAACACACAAAAAAAAAAAAAAAAAAGTTCTCGCAAAGCGCCGCCAAGACCCTTGGAAACTCTGAGAGCTCTTCTGAAAGGTTTACGCTCTGATTGGACTGCCAAGCTCCTCTCTCCTCTCCCGCTCAGTGTCTAATACATGTTGGCATGCCAGGAAAAAACGGACGGCTTTGGCCAAACACATAGACAAACCTATTTCTATGCACGCTCAGGAATTAGTTGGAGTCATTCCTCATCTCTAACAGGTACTTTGGCATTTGACAAACAGCTCTGTTGCCCCCCCCGCAAGGCACCATGTGGGGTTGTCAGGGGAGAGGGTGCCTTTGTCCGTCGGACAATCGGGTAAACTCATTTGTCATTTTAGATTCTCTAAATGAAGCCGTTGCTGCTTTTCAGCCTTTCACAATGACGGATGGCGCAGAGCTTGTCCAAATAAGTTAAATCAACTTTCCCCGGGCGTCCGATGATTTATTTTTGTCCACTGTTTTTGCATTTTTTTTGCGCTACGTCTTGACGAAACGTTTTATAGAAAGTAATGGGCGACATCGCATTTTGGTGCAGAAATCGGTTTGTCAGTTTGTCGGGCGTTTCTCGATGTGACGTCGCCGATGCCCCTGTGCTGAAGTGAGAGATGGGGGACAGGAGACCCGCTTTGGCCTCTCACTCATTCACATGGCCAGAATAGGACAGGGGTGGGGGGCGGTGGTAGACAGATCCCCCCGCATGAGAATATCCTGAGATGGATGAGGTTGACTTGGGAGGAAGCAGAGTCAATATTTAACCAGAAAAACATCAACATTTAATTCTGGAAGGCACGGTCATTCGCTGATTTGAAATGATGCAGTGCCTCTCGCTCCAGCGTTTAGAGTTTGTGAGGTCGTTAAACTTTTGGTAAATGGACTTATACGGCGCTTTTCTAGAACCGCTCCACCACTCAAGGCATCTTACATTGTGAGCCAGCATTCACCCGTTCACCCAAACATTCATTCACCAATGGAACAGCCATTGTGAGCAACCTGGGGTTCAGGATCTTTCTCAAGGACACTTCGACATGTGGACTGATTTGGCTGGGGATGGAACAACCGACCGTCAGATAAGTGGGTAACCGCTCTACTAACTGAGCCAGCGCCGCCCCCTTTTGGCAAAGAGTAACTTAAAGTGTCCGTAATCCATATTCATACACGTCAAGTCTTATAGAAAGCCAGCAAGTCTTCCAGATTTCATCTAAGCTCCTACGGAAGCTGTGTAGATACAAGATGGAAAATGTTCCAGACCCGGGGTTGAGCCTTAATTTGATGGATTTTAGTTACTTTTAGTGTTGAATCATCCATAATTCTTAAAGGCCGCTCTGTGCCTTTTCAGGATTTCCATCACAAATCTTGCGAGTGAGCGTCAGGAGAGGGTGACGCGTGCATATTTTTGTAATTAAAACACCGGATCGTGTGACTGCGTCAGTAGAAAAGAGGCTGTTTGTATGAACAAACCATGAATCATCAACCACCTCAGCTTTATGGAGCTTTATACCATCTTTCAGCTCTTGAGTTTGGTTTTCTGTTCCGTCCACTAGATG
This sequence comes from Lophius piscatorius, assembly GCA_009660295.1. NCBI lineage: Eukaryota > Metazoa > Chordata > Actinopteri > Lophiiformes > Lophiidae > Lophius > Lophius piscatorius. Next base: position 21,523 of record VRLP01000253.1, read on the forward strand.
ACTAGCTGTTCCGGCTAAAGTGGGGGTTGTTTTTTGTTTTTTTTAAAAGAGAGGGAAACTAATTTAGACTACTTTGTCAGCAACAAAGCAACAAACTTTGTTTGTCAACAGAGAGCAGATCTATCTTTAAATATATCATATTTAAATCTAATAGTTTATATTTTACTCACTAGGGGGAGTTTCTTTAGGAAAAATACTTCTTTTTGGACATAACTTCCTAACCCATGGTCAGATTTAGTCCAAATTCGGTGCACATGAATGGACTCGAGGAGATCAAACTTGTATTTTGCATATTTGTTACAGTTGTTGTTCATTTTTGAACCTCATTACGGGAACTTTTTTGGCAAAAAACACAATTCTTTTTTTTACCGTTACTTCCCAACCACAGCCTGTAAAACACAGCAAATTTTGGGCTTTTTCAGGGATATACCCTTGCTGTCGAAGATTGAACTAGTTTTGTACTGTAATCTTGGACTAATCTATCACTAGAATTTCCTACAGGATGAATTACTTTTCACGATTTGACCGACATTTGACTTATCACCATTTTTTTGTATACCACGCTTAATTTTTGTCAAAATGGCATTAACAGAAAAACCATTCACTGCCTAAGTTATCTCAAAGGTGTGTGAAAATATTCTATTGTTATTGATATTATAGAGCATCTGAGTGTAGAACACTTTCATGGACCATCAGCAGTAGAGCGGTAAGAAACGTGACATTATTACAGCAAACGGCGTGAGGTGGATCCTACTGGATGACCTCAGGATCTATGACATTGCAGAGAGAGCAGGGGGTGAATCTACTTGCGTTCTAAAAAAAAAAAATTGGATTCATAATTATGTAATTTACACTTTTGTGCTTGGCTGGAAAAAAGGAAGCCGGCCCCCTTTATTTCTGCATTTAAGAAAGACTGCGTGGAGAAGGTGGGGAACAGCTGTCGGAGTTGTTGGACAAAAAAAAAATGAGAGAGTGAGATACATTGAAAAGAAAAGAGAGTGTGAGTGGAGTGGACATGTCATCTGGTTCTGAGGAATCCTGCAGCCGATCGGGGGAGTGGGGGGTGGGTTGGAGGACTTGCTGTGACTCTGGTGGAGGAAGGGGGCGTAGTATTAGGTGGGGTGTTCACTCGTGTGTGTGTGTGTGTGTGTGTGTGAGAGAGTGATTAAAGCACAGCAGCAGGCGATTTGCTTTGGAGGGGAGGAATGAGGGAGGGGCCAACAAGGCCTGGCTGCCCCATGAGCTCACACACACACACACACACACACACGTACACACAAACACACACATCCCCTCGATCCCGCACACTCCCAGGGTTTAGAGTCTCTTCAGATAGAGACGTCACCTCGCCGCCCTCCCTCCTGCTCTTTGGACCTCGAGCATTTTGAGTTGCAAACGGGTTCCTCTCCAGCTGCAGAGTGAGTGCATCTTTCAAAAAAAAAGCCCGAGAGGTTGCAGGAAAACTTGCCGGCTGAGTGGGATCTGGATTTTATTAGAGCGTGGATCCACCGAGCCTGATGCTGCGGACATGAAGCCAGAGCCGGGGGGGGCGCTGTTTGGAAGTGAATAATAGCTTTATGTGAAGTTGGAAAAGAGAGATGCTCCCCTGAAGGTAAGAGGAAAATAGATGACTGTGGAGGATTTAGATGAATGGAGTCGCACTTTTACTGCTCTCCTGTGGAAAACTTGAACCGAAGCCCCCCCACTGTTAGTCAGATCTGTTGATGAGGAGGCGTGCGGTGAATTGTGGGAAGATTCCCTCAGCCTTCAACAACGGCGTGTTGAAAAAAGGAACAAGAGGAGAATGAACGGTTGAGCTTGGCTGGACTTTAAAGGGCTTTGTGTGCGCGGCGGCGGTCCTTCATGCGTATATTGTTTTATTTGTGATATATATTGTGTGTATAGATCTCGCCCCCTGAGTGTGTAGGTGGTCTCACTCCAGCTGTGTTAAGTCTCTCCTGCACCCCCTGACACCCATTTGGCCTTAAAATAACACTCCTCGCCAGTCAAAGAGAGATGACCTCGGCCTTTGAACTCCACAATTTAATGGTTTTCCTAAAGCAAATCCCGTAACGTGGAGGAAAAATATTATTGTTTTTTCAATTTTGGGAAAGTGCTCAAGTTCTCCAGATCTGTCTTTGGAGTTATCTGCTGGAACGAGTGGGCCGGCTGGATATTTTTCACGGATATCTCCACTCTGAGAGAATATGAGACGCTTGGAGCAATCTGGAAAAAGTCAAACTTCCTGTTACTGTAGGACGTGTTCCTTTAATTCGCCCAGGGTTGTGTTCGTTTGGATATAATACTTGTTTGACTTACTAATTCAGCAGTGGAGGAGCGCCGCTTTAAAAGTGTCAGTTAAGTGTGGGAGGCTCTCCCGACGAACCGTTAGCCGGTTACATCTGGTCCGTATTTACACAGAGCCCATGTTGTGGCTCCTTAAACGCCAAAATAAGAGAAAAGTTTCCCTTTTAACCCTCTTAACCTCCTCCTGTCACGTCTCCACCGGGGCCCAGGATTAAAGGAGGACCGGTTGGACGTTTTGTTTTTGTTTTTTGACAAAGACCACCATTGTGTGGCAGCCAATGGGTGACATGCTGTAATGTGAGTTGATGTGTATGTTGGCTCAGGAATCCGCAGTCACCTTTCCACCCCGGCTTGTGTGATCCAGGAGAGCCGAAGAGCAGGGGAGGACAGGCCGAGATCACTGGAAAGTGTCAAAGGAAGGACCGAGATGAAGAGCTGACCTTTATTTTGACAAGAAATCAAAGTTTTTAGTCACATTTCTAGCAAAAAATATCAAATATTTAACCAGTTTAGACCCTCAAAAGTGACAGTTTGTTCTTTCTGGTATTGATAGTTAATTTCATATCTTTGTTTGGAAATAAACTGACAAACTAAATTAATAAAACATATATTTTGGAGTGAATCAGGGTTCGGATCTTTTAAAAACTGCCATATTTATCAAAAAGCAATTGACCATTATTTCCTAAAATATGCTATTTGATTCATTTCCATGCAAATTTGTTTAAGGGGATAAAAAAGCTGGCAAAATAATGTCAGTGTGAACATGAATCAGTCTTTCATTACCAGATTGGAAAACCAGCCATAATATTATGACCATTAGCGAGTGAAGACTGAATAATATTGTGTCATTGCACTGGCTACAGTTAGTGAGTGGGATATATTAGTGTGTGTGTTAGATATGTTGTTCTGAAGTTGGTTTGTTGAAAGCAGGAAAAAATCTGGGAGACTTTGACAAGACCCAAATTCTAGTGGCTAGATGAGTGGGTCAGAGCATCTTTAGAACTCCAGGTCTTGTTGGGTGTTGTTTCCAGTGTGCAGTGGTTAGTGCCGGAGTGACCTAAGGAGGGATAACTGATGAACTGGCGACAGGGTCATTGGCGCCCAAGGCTCGCCGATGTGGATGGGGATCGATGGTCTTGACCAATATCCCAAAGAAGAACTCTTTAGCACAAAAAATATGAAAAGAAATATTGGGCAGTTGGTTTTAATGTTATGGCTGATTGTTGTGTACTGATTTTGAATCCTTGCAAGAATCCAAAATCTGGATTGAGACAGTTTGACTCTTTGCAAACTTTATTCTGTGTTGTCCCAAAAGAGAAAAAAAAGCAAAAGCAGGAATATCATCTTCTTCCTAAAACCCAGAGGAGCATCTCCTCACAGAATCCTAGAAATAGTTCTGCTCAGATAGCGGCTCAAAATAATCTTGGGGGGGCGGGGGGACACAAAAACCGCACTGAAGGTTTTAACTGGGTGAAGCGAGATAAAGCAGAACTGGTTAAGAGCTTCTGGGTGATAAGATTATCTATGCGGCCATAAAACCTGATAGATTTGTCAGAGAAGAACAAAGCATACCTTCTCGTTGGGTGATAAGAGCCTCGCTCGGACTCTTTCCTGCAGCAGCTCTTACATGCAAATCCAGAGCTTTCCAGCCTCAGGCTTGATTAACTGTATGCTAATTCAGGGACTGAGAATATTTCTTGGGTCTTGTAAAGTGAGGTTTGACCACGAGGCGAGGAGAGACGGGGACTGGGGGGCGAACTGTGAAAAGATGATTATTCTGTGAGGACGGAGATTTAAAAAAACAAAAAACAAAACACGACATCATCACTTGGATTTTTAGCTGCAGCTGAGCTTTGGTTGTCGTAGAAGGCACAAACAGGAGAGCATTCTTTTTTCAGGATGGGTGGTGAGAGATTAAAACGATTAAAAGACACGGCGGTGTTTTAATTTGCCAACGACGTGTTTTCTCAAACGAGGAGGTAGGGGGGGTCTGGAAAGTTTTTTTTTATATATATAATAGCAGAGGCGGTCTTTCATTCATTTTTCAGTCTTATTGTATTTTTATTTCACCTTTATTTGATTTATTAATGAATTATTCCCTCACAGAGCTAATGGATAATTTCATTTTTTTAATAATAAATAATAAATGCAGAATTTTCTTATTCGGCCTTTTAAATGTTGCGGGTGCGGCGCGTAACTTCTGGCGTTGGGGACCCCTTCTTAAAAACATGGGATGTGATCATGTGATGTTTTCAGACTTCCTTCACCCAGAAGTCATAGCTGCTGGTGATCAGCACATTTTTTTTCTCCCTGAAACCTTTTGTTGCAGTTTAGCTTCTTCTTCATCACGTGACTGAGAAGTTCTGGGCGCCTGAAAGCATAACCTTTTGAAACCGGGTCAATTGTAGAATAATCTAATCGTATAATATTGCCACTGTTATCATCTTAAATAGTAATGATACATTTAATTCTATGAATTTGGGGTCTTCTTAGTTGGTTTTAGAGAGGTCAATGTTTATTTATGCTACTTTAACGGTCATCGTTACAACTTATTTTTTTTATTAGAGAAAGCAAATACATTGAACCGCTTACACACAATAATCAAATCAACCCCTAAGGCTATTTTCCCTTTTTTCTGTCAGGGAGTTTAATTATTTGGCAAGTAACTAACATCAACATCAGCTTTTTTTTCGCCAGTGTGGCTGTGAAATAGTCGTTACATGTATTGATCTTATTTTCTTATTAATCTTTTTATATTATTTGTTTATTCACTTGAAGGAGTTTCAAAAAAAGCTTTTACTTTGATGAAATGTGCAGAAACCCAGACATAAAAAAAAAAATTTTGCTAAAAAAAAAAGAAATAGCAAAATGTAGATTTGCTAATGGAAATCTACATTTTGCTACTTTTTCTTTTTACTCAGCATGACGTATGAGCGTATTTCTTTTTTCTTTCCTTTTACGATCCGCGATGCTTGTTTTCACAACGTTATTATGTAAATGTGAAACCGTTTTGAAATGCAAAGTAAAAGCGTTTACATGACAACAGCTTTGCTTAAAATGGAAACAGAACCAAAGTCACTCACAGTCAGACACAAATGGAACACTGCTTTTGGGAGCAGCATCGGTTCGGGCTGTTAGTGGAAAAAACACTTACGAGGGGTATTTTGAGAACATTCTCAACACAGGTATAAATAAAAGGTTCGGCCCCTTTTGTGCTTTTAATGTCATAATAATGTCATATTCTATGATGTTATAATTCAGAGTGTGCAACAGATTAAGCTTGAAATGAGGGTTGAATCTAAAGTATAGCCAAACTTTTTAATTATCGTGTTTTCATTGTAAAGCATATTTCAGCCCCCCCCCCATTAGTAGCTGATTATCACCAGGGACAACTGTTGCTCTTAGTGACTTTAAACGCTCCCCTCTCGCAGTTAACAGCCATAACGTTTGGTAAACATAACCTATAATGGCTTAATGTGCCTCGTCGGGCGGCTTTTGTGTCAAAGACTGATCCTGCGTGGTGTCCTCAGGGTCTGTGTGAAGTTCTCCCCCAAACAAGTTGTATCAGGGCTTCGCAAAGAGGCAGAGTTGCTCTCTCGACACCTCTGACCAGAGAGCAGCAGTCAGCCGGAGAGCTCGGCCGCTGAGACAGCAGAGGAAACTGCTGAAGGCGGGAGACGCGAGATGACGAGGCTGATCAAACCCTGTTCTTCTATCACCCACCTTTCAGAATTAAACCTCTATGAATTGTAATAACGGTCGCCTGTTTACGTGACCTGTGATCTTTTCTCGACCCGGTGTTTACATGCATCGACTCATCTGATCGGATCCGATTAGGCGTCCTTTCCAAATCTATTCGGGATTATCAATTAATCTTTATTTATATGGCGCCAATTCACAACAACAGTTGTCTCAAGGTGCGTTCCAGAAAGAGCTGGTCCAGACCAAACAAATCCCTCCGTGAACAAGCACTTGGTGACAGTAGCGAGAAAAAAAAATTACCTTTTAAAGGGTAGAAACCTAGAGCAGATCCAAAACTCAGGGTGGACGGCCTACTGCCATGACAGGTTGGGTTGGAAAAGAGAGAGGAAGAGAAAGAGAATCAATGATATCATCAATCCTGTCCATGTAAACCCACCTATTGCTTCTGCATTAGTCGTTTTAAACTAACTTACTTACTGCTTATATTATCACATCCTCCTCCAGGACCGCCCCAAGCCAGGTTGGTAGCCTGAGCAGAATATAGTTATGGTTAATGGAAAAAATATGTATAATCCGGGCTATTTTTTGAACAGTGTTATTATCCTCACGATTATTAATTTAATAAGCCATCATCATTATCAACCAAACATATAATAATAAAGTAATACTATCCATAGTATGATTATTATTTTTATTGTTTGAGTGCACCTCTCTGTTGTTACAAATTTAACCTATCACCAGATATTAGAATAATAAAAAGAAACAGGTTATGTACCAGGTTAGAATAAGGGATGACGCCGCTGTGATCTCGGACCCTGGAGGGTTAAACTCCATCTACCTCTAAGTGCTGCTGTTTTATCTTCATGTGTATTTCCTACAATGAGAGATAATTCAAGTAAGCCTGACAAGAACCAGGTGGAGTTGCTGAATGAGAACATCATACTGGAAAAAAATCTCCTATTATGTTCCGCTTTATGTCATCCGACATTTGTCTTCATTTCCCCTTTGAAGGTGGTCAAGTAGTGTTTTGGTTACTTTATCAAGCACAATTCTGTAAAGGATAAACAAAGGAACTGTGACATACTTCGCTAATGGGATGGAAAATAACATATCAGTTATTCTTGAGAGGCTGGCACAAGAAGCTGGGATGTGAAAGAATGGAAACTGTGAGATGTGGGGAGAAACATGTTTTTAAAGGAAGCGAACAGCAAGATGCGACTCTTGAAATGCGTAATAGGTATTATGTTTAACATCCTTTCGAGAAACACAGCGATCATAACTAATTGATGGGATTTCAAAGCAATTAAAGTCAGCTTGTGTAAACGGGATCCCTAAATCCTCTGTTTTTACCCACAGTGCTCGTGTGTGATGAACCTGGAGCGCAGCGAAAGAGGGGAGCGCCCTCCCCGAGGGCTTGAGATGGAGCCTCGTGCCGGGGGAAAGATGGGGAAGATGTCCTTGGGCTTCCAGAGGAGCTCCACCTCCGACGATGACTCTGGCTGTGCGTTGGAGGAGTATGCATGGGTGCCACCGGGAGTGAGGCCCGAGCAGGTATGACCTATCCTGGGAAAATCTTTCCTCGTTGTGACAACTCCGATGAAAGCAGTACTTATTGCGCAGAATGTTGATGATAGTCATGACGTTTACGTGAATGATGATTTCGGCCTCGCAATCAGCAATAAGACTGAGTTCCTGCATGAACCAGCTCCTTTAATCACCCATGCAGTGGCCACAAACTCACTCTGGCGGATAAGTTTGTCTACTTTGGCAGCGCCCTGTCATAATCTGTCAATATCGATGAAGGATTGCCCTGCATCGTAGCCAGGACCAACTTGGTGTTTTTCCGAGACAGTGTGTGGGAAAGAAGAGGAATCATTCAACAGACTTCAAACATATCTGATATCATAGCGGTTCTGCCATCTTTGCTCTATGCCTGAGGGAGGTGGACGGCGCACTGCCGGAAACGCCAAGAAGCTGCACTCCCCGAGATGCGTCAGAAAGTTATTCCATTTGAATTGGCATGACAGTGCCTCCCAGAAGTTGTAGGTTCAATACGTAGGAAACTACAATGGTGGGTTAGGTTTGCCATTAAGTTGCAGAGTTATGGGCAAAATGTCAAGATTGCACGGTTATTAGTCGAATTTACATGAATCGTGACAAACCAGAAACTGAGGCACTCCAGAAGGCCAAGTTGGAGGGTGTTTGTGCAATGCTCAAGTGCTCCCACTTGTGTTGGGATGGATGTGTAAGCTACATGTGATTGAAACGTGGCAAGAACTCCCATGAATGACAAAGGAAGTAGAACAAAGACTGGAGGTTGAAGGCCTCCTTGAGGTGGCATCAGTCCAGACTCTGGGGAAATGATCGTTCTGCCTGGTGCGCCATGGTCCACTCTCAAGTGAGCAACCTTAAAAAGTCAAACGCAAAGAAGTACAAAAGTGGAAAGGCTAGTAGCGGAAAACCAAATCATCACCAGCATGGCTCCCCCCCTTGACAACATCCTGTCCAAACTCCAACACTATCATTCCTGAGGTCATGGTCTTGTTCGCCTCTGATGGACAAATATCCATCTGATAGAGTCTATCATTGGTATCACTATGAAGGGTTGAGGGAGGGCAGAAAATATAGATCCCTCCACAAACTTTTGACTAAGCTGACAGATTTATTGCACATTACATGTCAGTGTCAGACAATCCTGAGGTGGAATCTTTCTTCAGAGGATGAGAGCATAAACCAACACGCCAGCAGAGTGTGGTTTTAGTTCAAACAAGGTCATGTTTGCTGACATTCTGTTCTCTATGCCATCCTAGGGGATTAGTGGTGTGGGATGCTAACACCCAACATCTGGCAGTGTATTTTCTTCCACATTCGTTCGTGTGTATGAGAGAGCCGCATTTGCAGAAACTGAACTTTCCCATATTCGAATTTCCCGATTTTTCAAGAAAATGGATAATGACAAGATTCTGTCGATGCCTCTGATTTCCCTGGGATTATTCTAGGCAAACATTAGCTTTCCCATCCGTGTGGACAGATTTCACATGATGGCGCCTGCCATTGGTTTACAATTGATATTTTGGCTTACCATCATCAAGAATTACGGAAAAGCCGAATTCGTTCTACCTGCCTTCTCCTCTATATGGACTAACTGACCATATAACAGAAGGAGAACGGCAAAACATGACGTATATTGAGGATGCAAAAATACACAAGTTTACTAAACACATGTAATTTTGAAATGAGAAGATATGACTTCTGACGGTCGTCCAATGTGCATCCTTGTTTCTTTTTCAACAGGTCCAGATGTACTTCTCCTGCCTACCAGAGGAAAAGGTGCCGTACGTCAGCAGCCCCGGGGAGAAGCACAGGATCCGACAGCTCCTCTTCCAACTGCCGCCGCATGACAACGAGGTAGAGATGACAAGAGGGAAACTGAGTGTGTGTGTGAGAAAGAGAGTTGGTATAAAGTAGAGTCTGTGGAAAAGTACAACCACTTTCATACTGAGATCGCGCAACAGCACAGCAACAAAGGATTTTTCGTTCCTCTCCGGTTGTGGCGTTCAACAAGCAAAAAGGGGCGGGGCAGATAACATTGCAGCATTGCCGTGTAATTTCAAAATCTTATATAAGAGTATTTAGTAGACAATGGATTAACTCGAACATCGAAAAGCTTTTACCTTCCCTGTTAAAATGGCAATAGAGACTGTTCTCTGTTCTGAGGTTAATGACATACTGGTCCTTACCTGTTGTGAGTGGAAAGCAAAATGCATGGTCAATGTGTCAATGTCCTCTCCTAGATCAATTAAAGAAGTTCATTTATTCAACTCCCATTGTATAATAGGTTTAGTGGCAAATTATAGTATTTATCAGGTGTTTGTAGAAACCGTCGGACTCAAGAATAGTTCAAAAAGCTCCACAACAGAGGTTTCCTTTTTCCACAATAAACACAAAATGTTACTTTTACTGACAACTGCTCTATTAACATTAATCAACGCCCTGAATAGCATCATTCATAAAAGCAGACATCTGCAGATCAAATGTTGTTAAAGCAACATCTTCATGGTCTTAATCTGGCAGTAGTGTCTCAAAGTCTTCTTCTGTTAAGGCCTAAGTTCAAACGAGTTCTCTGAAGCTATGAATGAAACAAAAATAACTTTTTGGGGACTGTGGATCAGTGATGTGTCTGCAGGAGTAAGAATGAAGCCCCTGCTTCCAAAGAACAGCCTACCTTCTGTGACCTTTGATGGGGCTTCAGTGATGCTTGAGGGGCTGTTTCTCTTCTTTGGGTGCCAAAAACAGGCATCGTGTAGAAAGTAGGATGGATTCCATCAAGTAGCCGTAAACGCTGGAAGTAAATGTCTCTTTTGGACCATGATCCCATGCAGATCTCAAAGTCCAACAGGGCCTGGTTCAGGAGACGTCTTGGAATATTCAGGAGTGTCCGTCACACACGCCTCACTTGAATCCTGTGGAAAGTTTCTTTTGGGACTTGAAGAAGACTGTTGCATCATCTAATCCCGGGGAATATTACAGAACTAAAGGCCTTAAGCCATGACGAATGTTTCTAAGATTCCTCCGGAATGTTGCCAGAAGCTGCTGTTTGCAGCCGATCGCAGCAGCAAAGAGGTCTCTAACAAAGTTCTAGAAGCACTTTTCACTACGGGGTTGAATAATTTTATTCCAGAAAAGGTCAGGGATATTATTATATATCTTTTATATATCTTATTAAACCGTAATAGTTCATGTTTTACTCACTAGGGGGAGCTTTTATATGAAAACACTTTTTTTTTCAACAGAACTTCTGAACTGTTAGGAATTGGCCCAAGGATATCTATCATATATCTACTCTAATAGTTCATATTTTCCTCACTGGGGGGTCGCACTTTCCCGAAAAACACTGTTTTTTGAACGTAACATTAAATCGAGTTCAAACGGGGTTATTACTTGCACAACGCAGGGGATCGGGTTTTTTTTTTCAGGGATGTACCACTGCTGTCAGGAATGATAGCGTAGACTGAGACTGAACAAGCCGTATTTTTAGTTCTATTCAAGGTAAACACTTTTGTATTGAGCTATTTGAACAGTTCTTGCGTGAATTTGCTTATTACAAACAGCTGTTTAACGGTATACTTTCACGGCGTATACAACAGGGGTTGAATAATTTCGCTTCCAGCTATTCACAGTCGGACTTAAACCAAAGCCAACAGCTGAGGAAAGCCTGAACAATTTTGCTGGCCTTTTCTGGTAAAGCTAAAACAATGGCTGCATTCCCTCCTGTTTGAGAAAAAGCCCACCAGTAGGACAGTAAAGCGCATGCCTGCCTCTTTTGTGTAATAGTTTTATGGCCTTTAAACCAGCACTCCTTTCACATCTTGTGTTAATAGAGTTTACATTAGCTGATACGGTGGAGGAGTTATCGCCTGAAGGGAGGGACGGGGACAGAGGGGAGGGGGGGGGGCTACCGTCTGAGGGAGGTGGTCTCTGTATGCACACTGAAGATACACAATAGGAACACTCAACACACACACACGACCGCACACTGCTTGATAGAGCGGTTTTATGATGTTTGTCGGCAGACCTTGTGGTTGAGGAGGCAAACTGACGTGGGATTCCTTGCGAAACTGTGGTTTGGCGGGATGAGCGGTGTGTGTGTGTGTGTGTGTGTGTGTGTGTGTGTGTGTGTGTGAGTGTGTGAGAGCGGGGAGACAGCGAGATCATGCATGTGTGCGTGAGCTCACGTTGCATTGCATCGTTTACCGTTGTTTAGAGAACAACCAAGCTGCTTGTTGCTGGTCGTTTTATCAGGGCTTTCATCTTTATCTAAATACAGAGGAGGAAGGGTTTGTCTATCGCTCATTCCAACCTTTCAACACAGCCTCCTGCAGAATCGCACCGCTTAAAACCATTTTCTAGCCATATTTGGATCGCGCGTGAGTTTCTCCAACTCAAAACAAGGACGAGTTATGAGCCAAAGCAGTCATGGGTACATCTGCCAACCCTCTGTCTCTTCCCAGCCTCCCTCTTAAAGATATATTTAAGAAAGAAGATCCGTCCAACAAGTCCGTCAGCGCACACATACAACGTAAAGGACACGTCGGCCTTTACGATAACATCAAGACAATGGTGGTGATGAGTCGAAGGTTTCAAGAGCAACCAAAATGGCTATGTAGAAGAGATTGTGATGAAGTTCCTAACAAATAAAAAGCAGCAAAGACGAAGACCGTGGTTTATAAATTAGTTTTTAAACACTTTATAAGCCATTAGTTAGCATTTTTAATCATCTTATATCATAGCTCTCAATTTAACAGTGTGGGTCACTATTTGGCAATATCAAGTTAGCAGTCCAGATGAGTAAGCTCACTATTTGGCAAGCATCAGGTCTCTGATAGACTGTATGTCTGATGAGTTATGGCAGCTTATTAATGATTTATAAAGTGTTTAAGACTTATTTAGTAAACTGCATACGAGCCGTTAACAAATCCTTAATAAGGGGAGTCTTATTGCAAAGTGGTACCGAATTCAGTCTGTGTTGGATGGTGGGGCTAATAGGAAGGGGGAGCTTTTTTCCACTTAGTGAGTTTACTTTTATCTTCTTCATAGTGTCCATAGGCATCTGTTGAGTTTTTACGGAATGATGGCTACAAGGGCCATAACAATTTACAGTGGTTTTGCTTCATTTTGTCAAAAGCTCATGCACACATATGTACTTTATAAAAAGAAAGATCCAGTTGTATCAGTTTATTTCTTTGATGTTAAGTATTAATGAGTCTTATGCACAAACAGGGTTCCAATGGATCCTTATGAGGCCTAAAAACATTTATATTCAAGTTCTAAACTATTCAGCTGTCGGGCTTTTCAGCCTAGGGCCCACAACAACAACCATTTCCACAACCTCCTGAGCAAAAATGTATTTAAAAGACAGAAAGAAGGATTCAAAGCTGTGAGCAGGCTCGACAGTGGGCAGGAAGTTCAGTGAGAGGTAACTGGAGGATAAGGAACATCGTGGCTCGCTGAAACCATCTAATGAGTCAGAAGAGGCGCTATGTGAGCAACTGGTTGTCCAGAACCCCATTTTCACAGGAAATACCAAAAGGACCAGTCATCTGAGAAAGGATGACTGGTCATGCCCTTCTTTTGTACTACTAGCACTGGTTTGACTAAGTTCTTTGCTGTTTGTATTAGTTCTAACTTAGCATACTACCACTTGTAAAAGCAGAGACGGTCTTAGCTAAATCCTTTGCTACTACCTTCAGCACTAATTTTGCCCACCAGATCTAGCTTGGGTTAAATCCCTCGCTGTTTCTACCAGTTAAAGGTTGGTGGAGTACTTCAGTGCTTCTACTAGTACCCATTTGTGTCTTTTCCTCTCCGATGTTGTGGGCATCAGTACTGTGGATTGGATTACGTCACCCACTCACCTCAAATGACAGCATACACACTATTTTCAGGAAAAAGTTTCCCAGTTCTGAATGTGCAAATACATTCACCTAACGAATGGACCCGGTCTGCTGCCACACAGTTTTAATTTAATTTTGTAGAAAAAAGGGCATTTATGTTTACTCTGTAGGACCTAACATCATTTACGTGATTCATTTTTGACTTATTCGGTTTAGTGCAAGGCTGAGGAGCCAAAGGCAGCAAAACTAGAGACAGGATCCAGTTCTGTGATTTAATGAGAAATTATCCAATGGATAACAGAAATTAAATTAAAAAAAATTCTAAACTGGCAAAGACAATCAGAGGCGCCAAGGGAGAAACACTGGTAATCCAAAATCCTCCAACAAAAGCAAAGGCAAAAATCCAGGTAGTGAGGGATAACCAAAAAAACCCCAAGTAAACGTAAGAAACTGAAACACAAGGAATGTGTGGAGGATTGAAACATGGGGGACATGTTGAACAAACAGAGGCAAAACTGTCAAAGAAAGAAAGAAAGACTTAAATTCCCAGATGGAAGGAGGCACAGCTGGAAGTAATCAAGGTGGAGGAGACAATAAGTGGAGGAAAGACGAGCTTGTGACAACACAGAAACAAGAGACAGTAAACAGTGACAGTCAGAACAGGAGAGAGAAGACAAGTGAAAACACACCAGACTAAACAGGAGCAGGCCGTATAAAGACGGTGAGGAAATAACCTACCAAAATAAAACAGGGAGCAGCAAACACAGAATCAGGGAAAAGTCCATCAAACTGGAAACTGAAAAGAAATCCTTCTGCTTCAATAATGAAATTATTTTCTATTTTCTCTTCTGTCTTCTCCAGGTGCGTTATTGCCATTCTTTGTCCGAGGAGGAAAAGAGGGAGCTCCAAATGTTCAGCGCTCAGAGGAAGAGGGAGGCGCTGGGAAGAGGAACACCCAAGATTCTGCCTCGAGCTCTGCAACACACCCGCTGTGAAAATGTAGGTGCCACACATGGTTACCCATGAGCGCACGCAGACAAATATGTACACACAACATACGTACACATGTAGGGACCGCTTGCGTCATCCGGCGCTCATATGGCTGGAGGGTAAACGAGGATTACAAGGAAACCAACTTGTGGGTATTTAAATCACGAGCAGCGAGCACCCATTATCCCATCCCAGCAAACATCGGCCCGAGGCGCGTTCCTCATTGGCTAATGCGATGGTTTTAATCATGGACATAAACTTCCTCATTAGGGCGAGAGGGGAAGCGAAGGAAATTGGTCGGCTCGTGCTCAAGCCGAGCAGAGAGGGCCGATCCTCCGGAGGAATTTGGCAACGTTCCTACCTCCCATATATATCCCAGCATGGCAGAGTTTTAAAACCAAAACAAAAACCTAAAGGTTAACAATTAGTTCTTGTGTCGACTCTTAAATTGTGGATTTTTTTCCCAAAGAAGACACAATGCGGTGCTCGTAATGCCACATCTATTTAGATAATTACAAGCAGCTTAGTCCGGTACATGCAGCTGGTTCTAAGACTTCTGCTGGAGAGGAGAGAGCCGGGTCCTGTGCCTGAAAATCAAAGTGGATTTTGTCCACATAAAGCAGTCGCAAAGGACTTGACTTTTGGATAGAGAGAAGAATCTAGTCTCCGTTTTGACATTGTGGTTGAAGTCACCCCTGGTTGTCGTGCTAGCTACAAAGGAACACTGCTAACAATCTTAAAACATGACTTTGATCAACTTCTTTTGATCCGTTAATACAGTTTCAAACACAACATCTAGTCCTATCTTAGCTGCAGATGATCGTATTTCTGTAAAATGATCATTCGATGCACTAAATTCCCCTCTTAAGCGTCTGTTTCAATCTTTGCATCCCTCAACTGACTGATACTTCCATGCGTGTCTTACGGTGGAATGATGGATCTGTAAGAGGTGGTGTTGGAGGTTTAGGTTATGGTTTCTCTGATGGGCGTACATATACCCCTAGAGGTACTTTCAAGTACTGCAGGGGTGAGATTATTTTGAAAATTTATCATCCTCAAATACATTAACTATAATAAATTCAGATAAAAAATGCAATTATGAGTCAGATAAACAACACTTTATATTCAGTTTTCTCATTTCAAATGTCCAGAATAGGATTTGAGCACAGGAAGATTAAAATGTAAATCAGACAATTAAGGGCCTTTTTTTTTTTAATCCTGATGTTAAAATAAGTATACGAAATTTTTCAAAAATTTCTTTTCAGGGTTTTTGAATTTCTAGCTACCTATTTATTTATTTCTGTATTTATTTTTCATTGATCAAGACATAAATAGCTACACCAAAGAAAAGAAAAAATTCAAAGGGATTAATTGTTTTAAAATTACGTTTTAGAACCAGTGGTTTAGATAAAGTATTGGTAAAATAAAAGCTCAACAGCGGAGGTGACGTACTCACTGGCTGTATTTAAGAACGTGCACCATTGTAACATAATAGATTTAGAGTTGTTCTCAGACAAAAATGGGTTCTATGTAGGCATTTGTCGAGTCTTGCTGGAATTATGGCCACACTGCCCCCACTGGTCTCTCTTGGTGCTGCAATGTTTCTTCCAAATTTGTTAGCGTTTAGAAAAGGTCCAGAAATAAGGACAAAATGGATGCAGAGCACGGACAGAGCCTTCTGTATATACTTTTCAGTTTGAGCATAGATGAGCCTTTGAGCCTTGCAGCAAATTGAGGCATGACCAGCGTGGAAACCACATCCTCTGCTCGGCATCCAGAAAGGGCCGGACGGCCATGTTAATTCCCACATGCAGATGCAATCTGTCACCACTCAAACACAGATGCGGCCACAAGGATGCGAGGCCTCTCACTCGCACACAATCTGAAATGACACACCGGAACACCGATGGGAAACAGAATTCCTTAAACATGCTGAACATGCATGTGTTTAGCAAACACTCACTGTTCCTCTATAACCAACCGCTCGCTCATCCATACAAGCTCACCTACAGTATACACATGGCCGCATTCCTACACTCATGCAACTATTCATACACATGCAGCACATGCTCAGAATGATATCATTCACACACACTTTGTCAGGCTCTAGTTTCCTGGTGCCTTACTCACCCCCTCACCCAAAGCCTCTTTCCGGCCTGGTAATAATGGTTAACAGCTGGGCATGCTATCGCCTATGGGCGTCTCATACCTTTGCAAGGTTATTTAAAGACTTGATTGCACGTACAGACATGCTCTGATGATCTCTGTGGAGTCATTCGATCTTAAGACTCATGACCAAGGCCGCTGTTTTCTGTTTAAGCTCACAGGACCAAAATACCGGCCAATGCCTCAGCAGCACCCGATGATTAATCAACGTCTTGTATACCAAACGTGAAAAAGTGGCCCATTCAAACAGAGTAAAAAAAAGACATTTCATCCAAGTTTACATTTGTCCCACTACCTCTGTTGATGACTTAGTAGTAGTATGAGTGCTGGAGTTATCCAGCTACTGCATTGCCTCTAAATCCTTTGTTATTAATATGTAATAAGCAATGGTGAACATGATTTGTCCACTTGAACCGCTGTATGAAAGATCATCTCTTGTTTGGTTGTCAGTGCGACGTTGGCATCAACGGAGGGGAGATGGCAATTTTTGCCTCCAGAGCAGGGGCGAGCCCATGTTGGCACCCATCATGCTTTGTGTGTGCCACATGTCAAGAGCTGCTGGTGGATCTGATCTACTTCTATCAAAACGGCAAGGTCCTCTGCGGGAGACACCACGCCGAGCTTCTCAAACCACGGTGCTCCTCTTGTGACGAGGTGAGATGCTCTACCCACATTCCTATAAATGAAACATGGCAGCGCCATTATCGAGCCAGTATGGGCCCCCATAACTAACATTGGTGTTTGTGTTTCCCTTCAGATCATATTTTCGGATGAGTGCACTGAGGCAGAGGGTCGGCACTGGCACATGAAGCACTTTGCCTGTTTCGAGTGTGAGACAATGCTAGGGGGGCAGCGCTACATCATGAAAGATGGCCGTCCCTACTGTTGTGGCTGCTTTGAATCACTGTACGCAGAGTATTGCGAGGCCTGTGGGGAAAACATTGGTATGTAATACTTGCGAGGTGTTGAAAAGGTCTTTATCTACAAAATTCCATATCTGATGCTATGCATCTTTTCTCCTCAACATATGCTCCTTCAGGTGTTGACCATGCCCAGATGACCTATGAAGGTGTGCACTGGCATGCCACAGATCAGTGCTTCTGTTGTGCCCAGTGCAAGACGTCCTTGCTGGGCTGTCCCTTCCTGCCAAAACAAGGTCGCATCTATTGCTCAAAGGCCTGCAGCCAGGGGGAGGACATCCACGCTTCTGATTCGTCTGATTCCGCCTTCCAGTCAGCCCGCTCCCGCGAGTCGCGGCGCAGTGTCCGCATGGGGAAGAGCAGCAGGCCGGCCGAACAGTTGAGACAATCACAACTGTTCAATCCTCCCGGGACTGTCCCCTCGTTTGAGAATAAATTCGGTGATGTAGAAGTTGATGGAGATGCTGATTGCGACATTAGTATTGTAGGACGCAAGCTGGCTCACTTAGGCCTGGAGAGGGAGAGGTTGTGGAGGGAGCGGGAGGAGCAGGATGTAGGTGGAGAGGAGGATCCGGAGGAGTGGGCGCAGCATGAGGATTACATGACTCAGCTCCTGCTCAAGTTCGGTGACCGTGGGATGCTGCACCAACTTCAGCAGCCGTCCCTAAAATCTCCCAGCCCCAGCTGTGACCGAAACAGACTAATAACCGTCTCCGACCCCTGGCTAAAGCCTGATACAACATCTATGGGGGTTACAGTCTCCTCTCCGACCCCTGCCAGTCCCACCCAGAGCCAGACTTCCCATCAGTCCCGGGCCAACAGCCTTAGCCCTGGACTGATGAGCAAGAGGCACCTACCTGAGATGTACTGGGCCCAGTCTCAAGATGGAATGGGAGACTCTGCCTATGGAAGTCATCCAGGTCCTGCCAGTGCCAGGAAGATCCAAGAGCTGGAGTTGGACCAGGATCAGGAACAATCTGGGATGAGAAGACAGGTATTGTGGCCAGACACCAGGCAGTGGTATGAAGACTCCCTAGAGTGTATCGCTGATGAGCTGAGGAAAGTCGAGCAAGGTGCTGGAGATTCCATGGACTCCCTGGCGCTCTCAAACATCACTGGTAGGTGGACTGTTTCACGTTTTCCCTGGAAATATGTGCTTCCCTTTTAGCAGTTTAAAAGATCTCTCCTTCCTGCCATTTTCAGGTGCTTCAGTGGATGGAGATGACAGGGATAGACCTAGAGTTTACACTCTTGCCATGCAGGATCCATCGGTGCCAGATGACTGTGAGAAGATGAGCAACATGGGAACCTTCAATTCATCTCATCATCACCACAGCGATAACTCCCTCAACCTCAACATGGAGAAGGGAGATGAGGAGGAGGTAGCTTTGGCAATGAGGGGAGGCACATCAGGAGGACTTCACCCATTGTCCCCTCATTCAGATGTGCTCCCTCCCTCTTTCGTCCACGCCCCGGCTCTGAGGAGGAGTAAGTCCCAGTCCAGGCCTCCTCAGGTGGTGAAGTTCTCCGAGGACACTGTGGATAACGGATATAACGATGGGTTCGACGTCAATATAAGAAAGCATCCGATGAGTGAGAAACCACAGAGGAGGGTGTACTGCACAGATCAGACGGGCCGAGAAAGGAGCCGCCCGACGAGCCACCACGGGCGCAGCAGGCCGCACCACCATCGGCAAGGTCGCCACCACAGGAGCCGCAAAACCCGCTCGGACAACAACCTTCACATGGTGCCTTTGGAGAAAGCACAGAGGTCTTTTGAGCCCCAGCAGCAGGGTCTGGCGAACCATCCCTGTGGAGGCATGCTCTTACAGCATCCAGCACACAGGCTGCCTTTAGCTTTCTCCCAGCCCCGACCTGACTTTAAGCCTCAAAGCTCTGCTCAAGTAGACCCGCGGTTCGAGCATTTCATGGGTCTCTACAGAGAGGAGGACGACTATTGCTCAACTTGCTCTTCCTCATCATCGGACTCTGAGGAGGAGGGCTATTTCCTGGGTCAGCCAATCCCACAGCCTCGAATGGCTGGGCGTTATTATGCCGAGGACTACCCAACAAGGGTCACGGCCCTCTCTTCCCTCAACCACAGCTCACAGACTGGTCGCAGGAAGAGCCACAGATCTAAAAATTGTATCATCTCTTAACAGCTTGGAGTGTTTTTTTTGCATTTTAATCTCTTAACCAGATTTAGCAATAAAGTGAGATTTTCCGATCGTGTGGTTCTTGCAGATCAAAACTGGGCTTAGAAAAGGAGTATAAAACAACCCATATGTATAAATTATGCCTTAATATAAGGTGCATGGTCTAATGTTCAAGGTGCATATCATGTTTTAAGCTATAATCTAAAAAAAGATGAATCATTTTCACTCTAACAGGAAGAAATAGATCTGTTTCGGAAAAAATCTGCACATTAGGCCCAGATACTTGGTCTCGTTAATTTTAAGCACTATATGATGCATCGACTGGCAAATTCAGAAGGCTTTCTTCAGTCAGTGCCGACTGAAATATGTACAAAAATGGCTGAATGGCAACATTAAAATTTTTATTTCATTTCAGCGTTTGCTTTTTTTCCCTTCTTTTTCATTGTGTTCAGTTGCAGCAAATATATTTGTGTGCATTAAAATGGCAACAGAGGTTAATAAAGTAGAATTAGCCACAAACCAAATAATTATTTAATGCATTATAGTACAAAATGATAATGTATATACTAAGTTAAGATTTTAATACTTGTATTTTTATATCTGTGTTCTACCGAAATGTTCTGTTTTTTAGTGAATGATATAAAAATGCCAGTGGTAATTGTTAACAGGCTGAAATATTTTATGAGAAACGCTGAAAAAAAAGGTGCTACATCCCAGACTGTGTCCTTCGCAGTGCAGTGCCATGTTACTCTGTAATGATGTTTATTGTGACATATATTCCACATTGCTCACTATTGGTGTACAAATATTAATCAAGCGGCAGTGACACCTGCATTTTCCATATTCAGCTGAACCGTTCACTAACCCTGCGCTGATGTAACCAACTTAATGCTTTGTGATGTAAAAACACATGTAATAAACATTTTTCTCTTCTCAAAAGCTCAAGGAGCGATCAGTCTTTTTTTTCCTCAATTGCCATAACATTAAAACAGTCTACCTAATATTGTGCTAGACCTCCCTTCTGGTTCCAGTGACCAGTGAAAGTTGTCTTTCCTCACATCACCGCTGCAGACCAGGAACACCAAAAAAAAACCATGTGTGGGCCGTTTAAGGGATGTTCTGATCTAGTCATCTCAACGTCAGGAAGTGGCCATTCTCAAAGTTGCTCAGATTTTTAAGCTTGCCTGTTTTTTTCTGTTTCCAATTCGTCAACTTCCAGTGGAAAATGCTCACTTGCTGCCTAAAGTCTCCCACACATCACTAGGTGCCATACTAAAAAGATAATCAATTTTATTTTGACTTAACATGTCAGTGATTATAAAGTTATGGCAGATTCGTGTACCTTCATTTCGAGAACATGTTTTTGCTTTCTGGTGAGATTTTTTTCAGAGTCTTTGCAGATTTTACAGTGCGACAATCTTTTGAAAGACTTAGAATCCGTCTCAACTTTCATCTGTATTTCACGATATGAAGATGAACTTCTTAAACGCATTTTTTTTTATGTTGTTTTACACACCTGAGTGGAGTTTTCATCATGTACTAGCATACAGGTAGGAGTTATGCTCACTAATATCACAGAGAGAAATGCTATGGCACCAACATTGAATTTGACAATGCTAGTAACCTTAAATTATACGCCTAAGATTCTGGTGCGATATTCCTTATAATAGTAATTTCTGTTAAAGGGAAATTCCACCGTGTTTTATGTTGATGTCAGCTTGGTTTTGATGGTCTGTGTCGGTTTCTATAGAATTAAGAGAACTGTCTAGATCTGCTTTTTCTGGGAAGAGATCTATCAAAAGTACACTCAGGAAGACTATCTCCTTGCACACTCAGGTCATAGCTACTGCTCCTGTCACTCTATTATCCTCACTTTTCACACATGTTCAGTGTGCACATTTGTCAAATCGCCGTGACAGACCTGAACGCTTAGTCTATCATCACCAACTTCACTCATATTAAATATGATTCTCTCCAGCTAGTTCTTTCATGCTGCTGGTTCACCAGCAGAGTCATCAGCCACCACCACCAGTATCCAGACTGCAAAGAACGGATAGAGTACGCTGCTGCTCGGGGAGGAACCATTCGATCACAAGGTCTTTCCTGATTTAAAATAACATGTGTCGATATATGAATAAAAATTTGATGGTCTATAGGCGAGTACCGGTTAAAGAAAAGAGAGAGAGTTCTCCTGAGTGATGTTAATGCGAGAAAGAAATACGAGGCTGTATTTTTTCAAATCTTCTACATCAAATGATCTGGTTCTCTTTGCAAGGACTGAAAACAGCAGAACTTCATCCCAAACTGACGGCACAGAATCTCATTGATAAAGGATACAAAAACCACAGACTGAAGAAAACATGCAGCAGGGAGAGGACTGGGCAATGGCTGGTGGGCGATACAGAACCAGAGCTGCTTTGGGCACTCAGCCACTGGTGGCGTCTTTTGTGGAACGCCAGAAGTTGAATCATTCTGCTGTGATGAATTAAGATGTTGGCAATTTTTGCTGGAAGCCGCTGCCGACATTAAACCTGAAAGAGCCTGTGTGCATAACGATACAGGACAGTTTTACTTCTCATTGGACAGTGTGCTCCGTCTACACAGAGGTTGCATGGCATATAAAGTTTATAGGGCAAAATAAGAAAAAGGATTTCTAGACAGTAAAAATTTAATGCAGCACCAGGTTTTCATACGTTATCGGGCCGCTACAAAAAAAGTACAAAACAAACAAAAACTTTCCATTTTTTTGCAAAATTGTATTCCTGCAGAAAGTTTCCACGACGACTTATTTTAAATAACATGCATTTGTCAATACTTAATAGAAAACAAACTTGAATATTTTCTAATGAACATTTTCAACAGAACTCGCTGAGTTATTCAAAACCAACACTGTTCATCCCCACGTTAAACACCTCATCTCCGTGACGAGTTGCTTTCCAAGTTGCTGTGCTGTATAAAAGGTTCAGTCCAGCAGTCCAAAATGGATCCGTGATACTGTGTCCATCCTGCTGCGCTCAGTCTCACAGAGCCGAGATCAGACCAGTGAGTCAGATCGATGAGCTGTGATTGACTCCTGTTTTTGAAAGTTTATGGCCCGGCAAAGTTGTAGATGTGGCGGTCGAGTCGCAGACTGAAGGCTCTGGCTGCTGAACCGCCTCGTCCAGCTCCACGATGAAGTGTTTGAGGTCCTCCAGGCAACGTTCCCGGATCTCCCCGAGGTTCTCCCTTAGGGGAACCTGCAGCTGCCGCTCTAGGTTAGGGTCTTTGGCCACCAGCATCTTGACCACCATGCCAAATGTCTCACAGTCCTGACGGTACACCTGGAAGTGGACAGGAACATGACCCGGTGAAACTTGCACCAACTGAAAACAGCAAAAGACAAACCCTTCTTTATAAAGACTACATTGATCAGGATGAGGATGAAGGACTGGAGGGTCCACAGGCTGAGATCAAACCCCATGAGAAAAAATGCCATTTAATAGATGCGATGAGAAATTGCTTCCTTCCTGCTCCTATCCGGCACCTAGGTGTAAATATCGCGGCGTCATTGAACCAGAGCTGAGCGTTCTGCTGCTAACACATCACATAGTGTCAAAAGATAAACACCTCTCCTCTCAAGTTTAATAAGGACCTTTTTATGTAGGACAGGGAAGCCAAAGAGGCCGTAAAAGTCCGTTTTAGAGGTGGCTCACAGGCTGAGAACAGGTGTCGGAGGAACAATGAGGAAGAGGTGCTGGTGTCTTGTTTGGGAGCTGCCGTTTCACACCGGGCCTCGAATGTCCCATAAAACACCGATTTGTTTCCAACTCATGAACCTTCACAGGAGGGGACTCTGGAATTCCGGAGGGGGACTATATCGGCTCCTTGAGAAAAGGGTATAATCTCGGTCTGGTTTGAACATTCTCAAAAGGGCTCCATTCCTACGGGGAACAGGCGATTGAGACATATTCTGTCAGACACACGTCACGTAATCTTATTAAGTAGACTAAAAACGATGATAATTGTGCTTAAAACGCAGAACTGCAACTAAAGATTTTCCTCATTGATTAATTTGACATTTATTTCTCAACTAATAAAGTGATTGTTGGGTAAATACCACCACCGAAGCAAAATCAAGCCTTTAAAGGCTCATGAGACAGGATCGCACAACATATAGGATAGAATTGATAAAGATATGAAATTTAGGTTCACAGCAATCAACCACAACATTATAACCACGGACGGGTGATGTCAGAATAACTGATTATCTTGTTCCAAGGGTAGCTGTCAGTGGGTAGCACGCAGGCAGTCAGCGAGCACTCTGTTCTGAAATGGATATGTTGTTGGAAGCACGAAAAATGGACACGTGTAAGAAGAGTCGGGCTAGATGACTGAGTATCTCAGGGGCTGCACGATTTGTTGGGTGTTCCAGGTCTACAGTGGTAAGTACCTACTTTTATGTCCATTACAAAAGATGATTTATACCACATTAAAAAAAACAAGAAACGTTCCTAATGTTGAAATTATATGTTTTACCAAAGAGTTGGGGATATTCAAAGGCTACTTCATTTTTCCTCTTCCAAGTTTTTGACTTGTAATTTGTGCCAGGAATGTAGAAGGTCAGGTTGTCGTCTAGAAAAACAACCATGGTGCCTGCAGTTGACAAATGAGGTGTCTTACACCCGACCCCCAGGTCAAACCTACAGGCTGCGTCGCATACTATGTTTATACACTTTGTACCGTCTAGAGATGTAGATCCCTAAATAGCTGCAGTGAATGACAATATATGTCAGAATTCATGGTATACGTGAAACTACAGGCATATTACACAAACATACTATGGCAAGGCATTAACATCAAACATATGAAAATAATTACACAAAATAAGAGGAATGGAAATGAGCAAAAACAGAAACATTCCCATCTGACCTGCTGGGATAAGTAGTAAAATGGTATTTCCCGAAAAGATCCCAGAGGCTTAAAAAACTTAATATCATTTTGGGGGCTAGAAAAACCAGACCTCCAATTTGGCCCTTTGGATCTTTGTGGGCTCTCTCATTTCCCCTCAACTGTCCACCATCTCTATCTAATTAAGGCATTAAATGCTTAAAAATCAAAATACACATCACACATGGAGTCCTTGACTAATAGGGACAGTGTGCTGCTTAAATTCAACAAAAAAATGGCCGACAGATCTCTGGTGCATGGCTCCTTTTTCTCTGCAGGATGTTGCCGTCTCCTTTCTGTTTCAGTCCATCTGTCCCATGCACTATTTTAGAACAGGCGTTTTTCCTCCAGTCATGCCGTCTGTTCCTCGGCCCGTTTTACCCTTCATATCTGAGTTGCTTGTCTTCACTGACTAGGTGGAGGAGATGAACCCACCCTCACTGCTGCTTATTATATCAGGCTGCAGTAGGACAGGGTCTGTGTGGGGATCTACGTGTTTAACATGTGCGGAAAATAGGACCAGGCGACAGTGAGTTCCACTTATTGACTGGATACCAACAGCGGCGTCTGCGCTGCAGGGCGCTCACACTTCCTGCCTTATTTATATCTTTTCATGATGTTCCGAGAAGGGAGAGCAGGGTCCAAGGACTTTTACGGCCTCTTTGGCTTCCCTGTCCTACATAAAGAGGTCCTTCTTAAACTTGAGAGGAGAGGTCCCAAATAAGGATCTGTCAGTTAGAGCTCTTGCAACAACAAATGGCATCGGCATTAGAATAAATGATGTTCCTGCAGTTGTGTACAACGGTCAGCCATAACATTATAACCACCTGCCTAAGTGGACTCCATAAGACGTCTGAGGGTGTGCTGCGGCATCTTTCAGCAAACAGCAGATCATGCGAGGTGAGGCCTTCATGGACCAAGCTGAACTTTCTGCAACCAGTTACAGGGTGGTGGGACGCAGTTAAAATGAGATGCCTTTTGATTTAGGGGGAATTTTTAAATGTTATTTAAATTTTTTATTTGGACAATTGTATCATTTTCTCCAACATACAATTAACAAGAATTGCAATTAAAAAGTACAACTAAAATAACTTTTTTCTGTCTTCAATGTAAAGCACCAGTGGCGGAAGATCCTGAGTCATTCATACTCTCACTCTAATTGGTAATGCCAATCTTAAAATAGGTTCAAGCCATTTACTTACGGACGCAAACACTTTAAGGAAAGAATGTTGACATAGGTGAACACAGCCCTTCCTCCGGGTGCTTCCATACATTCCCCAAGAACAATAAACACGAAGCAAACCTCGCTCTAAAGCGCTGAAATTATCACCAACGTATTGTCGTAAGTTCTCGTTCGACAGCTGATAACCGATGACAGGGGATTAATCAACTCTCCTAGTGAAGTATCCATCCAGTGTGCTGACAGGAGCATCGCTGGAAACGGGGAAAAGTCTTTCCTAGATAACAATGTGCTGAAAGTGTACTTGTATTTAAACGCACTTCCTGAAATCCCTCCCTTGTTATCCAATCAGGAAGGAAAGGACCAGTTCATGGCTTCGGGGTGGGGTCGGTCCAGGACTGTTTCTGAGGACTTCTTTATTCAAGTCTATGGTCGATTCAAACAGGATGTGGAGATTGTGGGAGTGAGTGCTTCTGCCTGGCTTCGGAAAAGAAGAGTCCGGCTCTGCCATCTTTGTGCCTAAAATAAAAATCGCACTTATGATGGAACTGGAACGGGTCTTGTAGCCAGATTTGTCTGGAGTCCCTAACAAATGAAATAAAAATCCCTTTGTATCTCAGCCTGGACTGTGAGGAGTGAGACATAATACACTTTATTGCCTTTCATGCCTTGTCAGTCACTCAAACCGCTTGGTCTCAACTTCAGCCAAAGTCAACTCTGACAACGAGAGCAGGCTTCAGTTTGAATTTCAGCAGACCAATTTCACTTAGCCAGACAAACACACACGGAGGTGCGGGTAAAAACACCGCCCGGTGCGACGTCTGCGCGATGATGGAAAGGTGCAAGTGACAGTTGGTGGGCTTTCGAAGGGAGCTACTGGACCTCGGTGTGTGCATCCACGTGTTTAGAGAAGATGGCTAGACCAGATTGGGCGCGGCGAGCAGAACATCTGGCTGACACTTGTCAAGTGGCTGGACAAGGGCGCTACAACTTCGGAGAACGTGTGTGAACGTGACGGTTGTTGTTTCAGAGTGAAAAAAGGGATTTCCAACTCGAGAGTGTTTGGCTTCGAGTTCTGGGCCAAGTTGAAATGAATACCAGCCACTAAAAAGTGGTCATAACACTTTTTCCACTCGCCACTTTAGCAGGTAACCAGGCAATATGGGAAAGCAATTCTCTCACGTTTTCAGTTGTGTTTACGGTGGTGTCAGAGGGACGTAGCGTTTACTAACAAACAACAAGACAGATTTGAGATGTTTTGTCCTCCCGTCCATTCATTTTCAAGAATATGCCTGAAATGAAACATAAAAAAAACAAAAAAACAGCAGAACAGCACAAATAAATGTGAGGAGACACAGATGGGGAGAAACGGGCTATAAAACAGGTCAGAAGCTGCAGCGTCAG
Organism: Lophius piscatorius; assembly: GCA_009660295.1. Lineage (NCBI taxonomy): Eukaryota > Metazoa > Chordata > Actinopteri > Lophiiformes > Lophiidae > Lophius > Lophius piscatorius. The sequence goes on from VRLP01000253.1 coordinate 48,668, forward strand.
CAACACTGTTTAAACGGCCTATAGGCTCTATGGTGCAGCTATATGTGAGAGCACAGTGTGTGCTCCGGGGCAGAGCTGGCTCGGGTTTAATGGTCCTAGTAAAGCAGCGGTAGTGCTTACTGGTGCAGGAATGGCCTTCATTAGATAACTGAGCAAAGCTGGAACCTAGGGCCTGGGGTGTTTTTAGCTTTGTTTAGGGGATCGGCCTCCCAATTTATGGGGCACACAAACCAATACCATGTCTGGGCTGTACTTATGTTTCTACTTTAGTTTATGTGTTTCTGTTTCCAACTCCCTGTGTGCAATCCAACATGTGTGTGTGTGTGTATTTATAAAGATGAGTCAAACACAGAGGGAGTAGTGATGTTTGAGCTCGGTGGAGTATTAATCTGGTACAGGGTATAATGAGCAGTTTTTTCAGTCATGTCCGTCGCAGCCAGAGATTAACAAGCGCCCCGGGTAACATGCAGATGAATCTGCCCGACAGCAACTTTGGTGGATAATGAGCCGTCACTTTAAATGCCGTGCGGAAACTGATATCTGGGGCTGGCTATTTTATGAATTGTGAGATGTGACCAACACTGTGAGTGGTGGACAGAGTGAATTCCTGCCTGTATGGGGGCAGTGAAGTGAAGTCTCCGCTTCAGGAGAGCTTATCCCGTAAAATATACCAAGTGTGAACCAGACGAGCCGAGGCCGCTCCATTCGTTTACCAAGGTTACAGCATGTGTTAGGCATGCATTTATGGACAAGTGTTGCAAATTTCCAACTTGTAATGAGAGGATTGTAAATCCAATGATATCCCGGAGGAGGAAACTAAGAGCTACTGACAAAAAAATATTATTTTATGTGAATACTTTCATTTTAAATTCTATGCCAATGGCAATAAGTAGTTATAGACACCATATATATCAAAAGAGTGATGTAAGACATCCAAAAGCAAGTTATGTTGGCTTAGGTTCAAAGACTACGTACTTGTGAGAAACGTAAGAAAGTGCGTTGGTGAAGCCTGAAGTGGGGAGATTATAAATCACAGAAAGCTCGCAGGTTTGAACGACTGAGCCATTTTCGCTCGGAACTCTGAATTTGTGGACTCATTTTAAACCCCATTCCTGTTAAAAGGTCAGCAAAATCTCAGATGTGGCGAGTACCTTCTCTATCTCCTGAGCTTTGGTGGCGATGGCGAGGGCTCGTCGCTCTTGAAAGTTCTCCACTGTTGACTTTTGGCCATCCTCCACGACTGGAGCCACCGGCAGCTCTTCCTTTTCGCCCTCTGGGGGATGGCTCTCTTCCTAAACACAGAGGAGAAACGACGTGAGTCATTGCCCTCAGGAAAACTCACAAAAGGTGTAACGCATGAGCTGAAAAACTTTAAGAGACGTATGGCGGACAGCCACGAAAGTAACGAGCGTGAAAAGCTCAGGATCCTTGCTACAGATGGATTTCACTGAACTGCTGAACGACTGGGACGCAGAGATTAGCTTCACGGCAATGCAGGTTCAAATCCACCTGGGGGCCATTGGGTGGTTCTATGTGGAGTTTGTGTAGGTTCTCTGTGTTTGTGTAGGTTCTCTGTGTTTGTGTAGGTTCTCTGTGTTTGTGTAGGTTCTCTGTGTTTGTGTAGGTTCTCTGGCTTCCTTTTCTTCATAAATCAAGCAATACAAGTGAATTAGTGATTCTAAATTGCCCGAAGGTGTGAATGGTTGTCTGTCTCTAAGTGTTCGACAAATTTACTAGGGGTGTAACCCGCATCTCTTCCAGTATCTGCAGGGATAGGCTCTGTATTAGTCAACTATTCAAAAGCACAAGCATTTTCTTCCTACGGAGCTTCTTCTCAGAGCTGTGTCCCATCAAATAAAAGTCCTTAAATAAATATCACTCAGCAAATAACTGTGGAGATTAATGAGAGTCCTGGCTAATTCTGCTGCGAGTCATAAGAGACACATTTGAGGAGTGAGACAGCTTTCTATTGTTGGATGATGTCACTTACAGACTTCAGGTTTCAGGAATGTCGCAGTTGTTTCACCATAATAAGTCTTTCAAAGTCACTGATCCACATGCATCAATGATACGGCGTTCTGTGTGACGGACTGTTCACTGGCTCCTCTCCAGTACAATACAGATGTGTTAATAAAGATTTGTGAGAAAATATTGAGTGGTTTTTGAGTTAAAACCCGATAAACCCATTTCTCAGCCAAATCTGAGCCGCTATTCGACGTGCAACCCTGGAAATGACATACCCCCCTCTAGACGGTCTGTAGGTTTCAACAAGTTACATCTTAAGATATTTAAAGAACTTTTAAAGACCACTGGAAAATGAAATGAAGGACCCAATTTATATCCAAAAAAAAAAAGCAAAAAGTAATTGAAGATATGGAGGAATTCTGGAATGATCCGGAACGTTACCTGCAGTCCAAATCAATTCACACAGAACTATATGAACAAAATATTGCGATCACAAATGAGAAAATCTTATTCTGACGGGCAACAGAAGCCTTTAAATGAGCATGGCTGAAGTAGCTTTAAATAAACATTAACATTTTCAAGAACCTTGCTGATAAAACCCATTGGGATTAATAAAGCCTTATCTGGCTTATTATCACTAAACAGTGGGATTAATAAAGCCTTATCTGGCTTATTATCACTAAACATGTGTACAATTTGGTGAAGGTAGTATGAATAGTTTGTGTGTTATACTCAGGATGAAAAAAATACCCCAGTACACAAAAGTAATTCAGGGGGAATAAATATACAAACAAGGAAAGTTGCTAAATAGCAATTATCATCATTTCAGTACTTTGTATGTAGAAAGTTGTGCTGAAAAACCAGCCACCAGAAAGAAGCTCAGCTCAGAGTGTAACAATGGAAATGCAATACTAAAAAATACAACTTCTATGTTTAACATTTATCTGTGTGAAAAATTTCATGACCAAGAGGATTTAAAAGATTTGATCTAAACGTGACAAACAGATGGATCCAATTCTTCTAGCCCCTCCCCTCCACTTTGTTCATGGCCGGACATGAACATGCTGTCAAGAACTCAGATGACAAGAATCCTGGTATTTACACAACTCTAAACCATCAAATAGTTTGTTTGGATGCCTGGGCCCGACCAACTGACTCTCCTTTGTCTTCATTCTTTTGCGAACTTCATCAACCAAATCTCTTCTTTGACGTTTGAAGCCGAAAAGCCACTCCAGGTACGTCCAGATTAAAAACTCTTCTCAATCTGACTCATTTTTCAGCTGTTTACATATCTTAGTAGGTAATCTGGCTCGAGAAGACGCGATGAGCCATTTAATGGTTACACTGGAATCTCCAATACCCATAAGTGGAGTTGAAGGCCAGTAGAAAAGAGCGTAGCGGAAAAAAAGGAGGCCAACTTGGATCCTCTCTCAATTTCTTTCGCCCGTTTCCTGACGCTATTAGAGTTTGAAGGCTAGGGACCAGAGTTACCGAGCCGTGGCTAAGATCCAGGTCTACATTGAGGGAGGCGAACTAGGGACTACTAAGTCATGTGAAATCTCTTGACGAGTGGGGGAAGTCATTATAGGAGATAGCATCACTACACTGAGTGAGGTCTGAAAGAGAAAAAAAACACAACTCGTCAAACGTCATCCAATTATTTCTCCTTCCAATCTCCCCCATCGAAGCAACTACATCTGTCAACCTGCTTAGAGAGAGAAAACGTATCCCCATCTGATTCTTTCAATTCAACTCCATGGGCACAACCCAACTTGGAGGCAATGTTAGACTCTGAGTTCCGGGCTTGGCCGAAACATTTTCTGCAGACTAGACTAAATTTAAATGTCATCCGTTGGATGGTATGGCTGATCTCTTTTCATTAAAATATGAATGAAAAATGAATGAAAGGTTTTTAGAGCTCAACTGTTTTTCCACTAATTTTTCAGCTGAGACAGATCCTGCATATTCGGGTAAACTGCGACTGACTAGGACTGTTCCATCCAGCCATCCATTTTCTTCCTCTTATCAGGGGTCTGGTTACAGTTGTCCTTCATTTCAACGTGAACATCCTCCTGTTGTCCAGATGTATGATATCTGGAGAATTTCAACCCCTGATAGGTTGACCACCTCCAATCTACATTGTCCTAGTATCCTTGAGCAAGATCCTGAACCCCAATTTGCTTCTCGGGTATTTCAAAAGCGGCTCCCCACTACTCATCAGGGACCTGTCAAATGCAGGAAATTAATTTTGCAATATTTTCCTGTATGTAGGAACGCTGTATAATAACATGATAATAAACTACTTCACATGAATGCTTCACGCTTCTTCCATCATTTGCATCTCCTGGGGCAAATCTGCACTGCGCATTGGTAAAAACCACACCATAGATTTACAGCTGAGGCTAGAGGGAAGGCCATCAGCTGTTAATAAATCAAAGTATCGGAGAAGGTGAGATTTTGACTTGAAGATGGCGTTGAGCGACGACTAAGCAATCACTGATCTGAACATGGATGTCTGTGTCCGATTTCATGATAGTTAACCCATAGTCGTAATTAGTTCACTCACACTGAACAATAACTTCCCAAGAGCCACAGTGCTATCGTATTTGGAAATGTTTCAATGATTGTTCCAAAATCATCAAAGCTGATCATATCATCTGAATATCTTTGTGTGTTTATCCTGTTTGCACCATCAGCTATAAGATTTTATCAGCCTGGTAAAATGGAATTCGATACTTTGTTTTTTTGGAAAAACCATTCCGGCGACCTTTTCAAGCTAAAGGTCATGCTCACCCACCACTAGGCCACCATGACTCGCAACCCTATCTGGAGCTGCTCTTTAGGCCCTTCGTGTCTGGGATGGCTCCAGAAAGCCTGCGTGTGTGTTTGTTGAAACCCCACAGCAGGCATTGAATGGGGCCATAAGTGCAGAGCTTTACTGGGGGCACAGCGAAGGCCTTTCATCTTGGCCAAGGTTATGGGTTTTGTGCCCCCAGAACACAAGACAACAATGCACCACAGACAACATCAAACACAGAAAAAGCAGCTGTGTGTGTGTTTGTGTGTGTGTTTGTGGAGGGGTTGATTAAGTTGTGGTGGGTGGTTCTTGCATAAACGCACATAAGTTTGATAGGGACATATCATGTTTCCACTTGGTGAGTCTTTCACACGCTTACAAATAACTTGGAAACATACAAATGACCTGCAGCATGTTCAGGAAAAGATACAAGGGCTCCTAATGAGATTAGTTATATGTCCTCTTCAACAGTGAAGCAGCATGGAAGTTGAGATCTTTATGGAGTTTTGAATCATAGCACCATTATGCACAGAGTGAGAATGTTGGCCTATTCCAAAAAACAAAACAGTTACTGACACAGTCAGAACAAACTGCTTAAGAATACGTTGGTGTGGATTCAAATTCATCAAGGTCATGATAAACCTTGAAGAGTAAATCCAAGGCAGTTTCATTGCCATAGAAACAACTTAACCCGAAAAACACGTGTTTCCTTACATGTTTTTGCATTTATTTACTAATTTAAGACAATGCTAAATGTAGATTATTGATGTTGACACTAAAATCAATAGTACCTAAAACTGTGATGAATTTAAATATGTGATTAAAAACTATTTTAATGTTTCAAATACAGTAAATCTGCTGCACCATTTACTGCTACAACGCTAAGCTAGCTAGCTATCAGCTAGAGCTACCTGAGCTTTTTATCTGCTTATGATACTGTTAAAAGAAGAAACTAGTAAGGATTAATAAACATATCAAGAATCAATTTATCAATTTACAAAAAAACATTGCCAATCCCATCCTACAAGAACACAGAACAACGGCATGTTGCATCCTTTTGGGGTGGTTCATATGAGATACATTTCAGGTCAGGACTAAAACTGACCAATGGTTAAGAAGTTATATACAAAAAAAAAAAAAATGTTTTTAAAAAAGATAAAGAAAAAAGGAGCTCAGTCTAATGAGTAAAACAAACTATTATAGTAAAAGCTGATTGAAAAGCTCCTCGGATCGATTCATATGCAAAAAAGTTGTACTAAATAAATTACTCAAAAATTACTGCACGAAAACTCTGGGAATGTGGCAGAGACCTTCCCTAAAATCCATCGCAATAAGTTCTATGGGGGTACAAAATCTGAAAACAATCAATGAGGTACTATTTGATTAATCGCGTTAACACGGAGGATATGAATGATCGCGATGATTGAATGATCCATTATTTACCCGACTTTTTGACTCTCTGGGCAATGTTTCTGAAAGCTGCAATATATATATATCCCATTTGGCACTAAATATTACAGAATTGGCTGAAAACCATGCAAACATGGGGGCCTCAAATCAATTGAGACCATGAATAATATTATTTTATCAATGCAGATTAAGTCTGATAAGTCATCAACATAGGAATGTACCCACTCTCCAGCATTGATTTCATGGCAATGAATGCACAATCAGACACTTTGGATTGAACCCAATGTGAAGTTTCTCATAAGCAGCAGCAACATCTGCTAGACAAACTGAGCTGCAGAACACACTCGGTCATACAATCTAACAGAAAAAGGAAACGATTGTTCGCCGTAAACAGTCTAAACAGACCTCACTGAGCTCCACCGGGACTTCTCCCGGCTTTGCGGCAGAGATCCTATGATAAAGCTATGACTCCGGCTACTGAATTAGCCTCTTCCCTTCTGGGTGGTCACAGCCAGACGCACCGCACCTAATCACTTCTGATTGTATTTACACTCTTCTGCATAGATGGTAATGGATGATATCACCAAAACACAGTAATATTTGCAAAACAGGGGGGAGAGGTTCAATACCTACTCTAAGAGCGTTTAAGTATTTCTTTAAAAACAAGAGCTCTGTGATGGAGGGATGCCTCGTACATTTTCACCGACACTAGGGCCTTCTCTCCTACACCATTAGGAGGTCCTGTGATTGAAGTCTGCTTACAACGCGGGTAAACAAAGCGTACGCCCGATAGCTTTTATGCGCCGTGTGAGGGCCACTTTAAAACCCATTAACATACTTCAATGGACCTAAACACTTATTAGAAGGATGGAATTTAAGAAGTTCCAGATGCATCCAGCAGTACAGTGACAAAGTCCACGATATGTATCAAATACAACAAGTCCACGGTGTATCTGGTACTGAGCTGTATTTATAAAGTCGAAACATATACATAGATCCATTTTCCTGACGTGAAGTAAAATTGAATAACAAAAAAAAGGACGATTGCGGCCCAGCTCCTATGATTTCGAGGATATTCATTCTGGGCTCACCTTGACTGACGTTGCACTGTGGGGAGAACCTTCTCTTGACAGGCCGGGGATTTTCTCTGATGAAACAAGAGAAGGAGAACATGAGTTTGACACTGAGACTTGAGTGAGTGAGGTGCAAAATGATGATGATTTGGAAAAAAGGAAATGAAACTAGAGAGAGGAGAAAAATCAGCGGGAAGCAGAAGAAAAGGCTGGAATATTAGTTTGAATGACCGAATAAAGGTGTTGATGTTTGGTTCCGGGGCTTGTTGCCTAGGCTACGACATTCGGACCAATGCTTGGTGATCCTGTTCTGAGCTCCAGTGGAAGGATTCACTCTCTTGTCGAGCTTCACTCGCCTCCTTTCCCTCTTTCCATTTGTTCTCAAGACTTTAACAAAGCCTACCAGTAAATCTGAATCTCGCTATGAAGCAAAAATAACCCAATGCAGAAGCTTTGGCATCAGGGATATCCATCAGACACTCGAAACCCTTTCCGTCTTCTTCCACACACGACCTGATGGCGTCTTTATGAGGCCTGATAAAAGTGGCGGACGGAGCCGGGAGGAAGGCACATTAGAAACGCTCACCATCTCTCTCGGGTTACACAGACTGAGAATAGGTTAAGTTTAACGATTATAACCTTTGTATTTGCACGAAAACAAATCCTCCCCATGTCACCTTCCCCTACTTCCATTCATTTGTACTGGAAATAGATTTTTGGTTAAATTAAACTGAATACTAAAGTATGACAACCACAGTTGATAAAATGTTCTAGTTTTCTAAAATACCTTTATTTTACTCATGAGTCATCCTAATCTGAGGAAAAGTCTCTGTTGAACAGGGACGTCAAACTCAATCACAGAACGGTCCACAATTAAAACCTGAGTCCAGGATGGGGATCAAATAATGTCAATGTTTATTGAAAACCAGACTCTAATCAGAGGTGTTATGACAGGTTATTCATACAACATGAACTTAAGCGCACCCCTGACGTCTTACAGAACCCAGAGCAAATCAAGGTTATAGAATAAATACACATATTAGAGTTCCATTGCAAAAAATTGCATTCTGGGATTTGTAGTATCCCTTGTGTTTGGTTATATACCGGCACTCGGGTATTATAAAAGTTAGATATTGTCTTAGAGTCCAGATGTGTTCAATAAGCCTTAAGTTTTATATTTATGCTTTAGGAGGGCCAAACCTGAAGGGCTGTGTACAATCCAACCAGGCCTTCTTATCTTACAGCAATCCAGCACACACTCCCCTGAAAACCACTGCAAATATGATGTTCCAGTCTGCTTTCAGGAGTTTACACTCAAACATCTGGCATGTTTTGAAAGAATGATAAAACACTATTGAGCCATATCAGTATGATTAATGTCTCTCCAAGGTCCACTAGGTTTATACCACAGGTAGAACAAAAATACAAATCAAAGTGCAGATTTGGAGGGAGAGATGGCCAGAACCAAAGAAGAAACCTGCTCTAGAACTCCAGAGCTTAGGTGGTAGAGATTTAAAATCAACATGCAGTAAACGAGGAGGTAGAGATTTAGAATCAACATACAGAAAACGAGGAGGTAGAGATTTAAAATCAACATGCAGAAAACGAGGAGATGCTTTCGATCATTATTTCACACAAGACTTGATTCAAGATTCTTGTTTAGCCTTCTAGGGATTGAGAGTAGGAAACTCATGCAGTGCCCAGTGATGTCCATTAAAACTGCTAGTTCAGCGACTAACTGAGCTACATCTAGGGCGGTGACAGTAACGGCATCACCCCAATGCAGTGGTCATGTGACACCGACTCCGTCAGTGTGTTCATTACTGTCCAAACTGGAATTCTTTTGGGATGTTTTTTGCAGATGCAATCGACATTAAATATTGATATTAAATAATAATGCTAATAATAAAATCAAAATACGATGCGTTTATACTGTAAGTGTAGTCGGACCTAATTTCTGCCGGCTCATTTTGGTATGGCCTGTTGCTGCTCCTTTCTAGTCACCTTCCTTGTAAGGAATAGGCAGGCTCCATAACATCCACATCTGGAACATTTGCCTTAGCCACTACATCAGAAGTTATGGGATAGACGATATTGAGAAATATAGGATATACATGGGCGATTTTCAAAAGATAACAGCTGTGTGCCAACTTCAAATAATAGATAGAGGACAACGATGAAAATTCTTAGCAGACGTGAACAGAATGCTAAATTACACCAGGATCCGGCCAGAATTTAGATAATTGCACTTGCAACATAGTCACAAGCGTCTCAACACTCCACAGAGCCTGAGCAACAACTCCTATTTAATGATGGATTGTTTGATTCTTATTACAACTGAGGTATGGAATGTACTCCATCCCTTGGATATCTCTCTGAACCTGTGATTTCAAGTATGTTAATCTTTTTTTTTTTTAAACTTTGTGCCCCGTTGACGGACTGCTTGACTCTTTTTTTGACAGATGTGTCTTGGGATGAGATGTAGATTTCCCCTGCAGGGTTCTGCACGCATTCATTTATGCGAGTGTATTGGAAATGATTTCCGCTAACCTGGGATTTAAAACTTTGTTTTTAATTAGCCATCCATATTTATTTCTAGGAAAGCCTGCAACTGTTTCCTGTCGTCAATATCTGGGGATTGGGTTAAATGCCAGACCGCGGTTTTATGTTGCTATATCACAGCAATCAGAAATAATCCATACATCCACGGCCCTTCCCTCTGTCTGAGTAGAACCTCATACAGCTTTAATAAAGATCATCAAAAGTAGAACTCAGAAGGTAAATGGGACAAACCATCAGCATGTTTCATTGACACAGCCAAAATAAATAATGGTGAACTACAGTTTAGGTAGTTGGTCAATAAGGTAGTTTGTGCTACCTTTTCAACTTTGGTACTCAATGTTGGACATAAAAGTTATTTTTATGAGAATGATTGATTTAGGCTCACATTTGAATTGGGAATAATATGAGAAACAATGGCTGCACCTTTCTTATTTGAAGGGAATGTTAACATTTCTATATATTAAATATTAATATGTATTACTCCAGATTTCACACATCTGCATAACGTATTACTCAAAACAATTGAATTTAATTAACGTATAGAAAGTGGTTTGCACAAAATGTTTTACTTCCTCCGTAGATCCTGAGCATTTTGAGCTAGTAGCGAGATTATTGTACAGTCTGGTACAGCAGCCTGTCTGTTCAACTTAAAACACACGATTTAACAAATAAAAGTATCGGCACACCTGTACTTCAATCCATCCAAGCAACTCACAGTTAGAGCTCAGGCTCCTCACAGCATCTCCTCCGAATCTTCACGTTTTTAGTGGTGAAAACCAACTTCTGCCCTCAAAGAGACGATTTAGAGTCCCTCCATCTAAACACAACAGGCTGAAGTAGTCCAGCATACAGATCTGAATCCCCTTGTAGGGTTGTTGTGTTCGTCTGACGGTTTATGGTGGATGTGGGATCTGCGATTGCTTCTTTAGCCTGAATGTGAACGTCTTAAATTGAACTTTCATAGGATGCAAATTAATTTCAGTGCAAACTGTTAATAAAGTTGCAATGTATCGTATAAACCGTGTGAAGGGCTGAAGGAGCAGTACAACAGAGAATAGAAATGGTGTTAATCGTGAAAAGGAAATCATTATAGGTACCAACTAGGGTATAGAATACAGGATTAATCTCGCTTCAGACCTGGGTGACAGAATTTCCCCAGTTTATTGTGATTGAAAATGAATACTGATAAATTAATTTAAAAAATGTTATTCCCAATTGGAGTGTTTGGAGCAATAGTTTGGCATTTTTATGCGTGGATTCATTTTATTCTCCAACGGAACATCAAATCAGCTCACTGTCACCCAAGTCCAAGCTTGTTCACATGGCTCAGTGTACAGACCCATAGTGTCATGTCCACTTTGTTGAGGAAAGAGCGCCCCCCAGTGGTGCTCAGAGACACCTGTGTGACCCTCTGGACCATCAGCACCTGAAAATCCAGTCAGTCAGATTATCAGTCAAAAGAAAGTGTAATTAATGTTGTATACGTCTTAACAGTAAATGTTACGTGTAAGAAGTGTCTGTCATGAACATTAAACTTTTCAAATGGGCTTGTTTATTGTTGTTATTTCCAAATGCTTTTGTACCCAGTGAGAGCATAAATAAACGAGTCACAACTGAGGATAGTGTCATAAACCACTGCCTCATTTTTGTAAATGATCAGGTTCTCCCGGCCGATACAGAAAATCTATAGATTTTGGAATGTGTCACCTCCAACTATGACTCTTATATTCCTAGTATTAAATCCCTGTCATGTCAAATTGTAAATCGGTTTACAGTTAGTATGCAAGTTCTACGTACTCTTTCCTTGCTGTGCGGGGAATGGCAGATTCTTGGCTCGGTCTGGCGAGTAGCCTCTGCTGCTTACACTGGACCCCGAGCGACTGTGGGGGGAACGGGCAACCTCGCGTCGCGCAGGGGAGCGTTCTCTGGGCGGAGGAAACGAGGCCTTCCTCCTGTAGTGGTCCCTCTCCTCCCTGGAGAAGCAGAGGAGGATACGTTTGTGTGGTAGCTCTACCAGACCAGTAATGTGCCGACATAACACAACACTGCCATCTAGCATCGTGAAGCTGTTTTCAAAGATCCAACGACACTGAGTACATTTATGAGAACCTAAAATAATCCAAAGCTGCATCCATTATGAACCATTACACATTTTTTTCGGTTTGAGTGAGAGAAAACAGAAATAATGAAATGATGACATTAAAACAGCCCGTCTTATATGGATTAGATTGATGTATAACCATTAATTAGTATTATAAATACAGTATCTCTTCTTATATAAGGTTAGAAAACTAGGCTTACGCTATTTTCCCTGAGAACAAGGGTATATACGCGAAGAAACACCAAATCCCCTGCGTTGGACGGGCAATTAACCTGATTGAACTCTTCAAATAAAATCTGAAGTTGAATGTCCAAGAAACATAGTTTTTAGTAAAAAAAAAAAACTAAAAAAACAACTCCTAGTGAGTTAAATATGATAAATACAAGGTTGATCTCTGCTTCATATGTGCCATATTTGGACGAAACGGACTAGCGATTGAGTAATTAGTGCCCTAAAACTTTTGGAAATGAAGCTCCCCCTAGTGTTGGAAATATACAACTGACCTTTCCAAAAATCAGCCCAGTTCTTCCTCGCATCAAGGTCTATGAGGGTATAAAAATTTGAAGAGTATTCATGACATAGTTCTTGAGTAATGGCGATAACAGGATCCACAGGAAGGATCCACAGCGGTGGCAGAGGCGATGAAAATTCCATAACAGCACTTCTTAGCGAATCATTGGACATAAGAATCTTACTCTTACCAAAAGACAGACTTAGTGTTCACACTCTATTTGTTAAAACTATGACGAGCGGCAAAGCAACCTTCTTTACAAATGGTTTAGTGTGCATTCACTCCTACCCTCGGTCCAGATTGAGGATGGCTTGTACTAGTGTGTCTTCACCGCTTTCTGGGAGCGATCTGGGCGCCGGGTAGACGCCCTGGTTTCGTACAGCATGAGGAGGCGGCGCACGGGAACTGAGTGGAGAAAAAGCACATAAATCAGTGAACAACTGCAGATACATATTGTACACAAACATGCTGTATAGCATGTCAGGAAGTACTATTTGGTCAGTTTGGACGGAATGTTATTCAACCAACCAGCAAGAACAAGATTTGCTAAGTGGGATACGTTCTCTTGCCAGAAACAAGAACTTACATCAAAATTAACATTTCTATGACTTTTGCGGTATTATCATCTTGTTTCTTAAAACAGATGTTTTACCACTGTCTGTATCCCTCCTTACTCCTGCAACCAAAAATCTATGCCCCTTTGCTCACTCCCCACCTCTTTTCCACGACCTATGACCTCCACCCAAATCAAAACCAGCAAATCAACAGGCCGGGACTGACCTCAGTGTCCTTTCACAACTTGTGTTTGTTGGGATTGAAAGGCCCGGTCCGTTTTTTTTGTTTTAAATAGTGAATCTAATCAGCATCATTTCTCTGAATTTTCTTCGTTGACTTTATTTTATAAAGAGAGTTTTTTACATTACATTTGTGAATTGCTTGAAAAATTGCAATCTGAAAAGCAAAAAAGTACCTCCAGCTGTCAGACAGATGCAGTGGAGTAGGAAGTTCAATATTCCCTAATGAAATATAGGAGTAAAAGTATAAAGTAGCATATAATGGAAATACTGAAGTAAAGAACAAGTACCTCAATCTTGTACTTAAAATACAGTACTTCATTCATTTTGCATGAATAAAGACTTGTTTCAGGTTAGCCCTTCATTAATAATGAGTTTTCCTACGGTTGATCGATTTATACTTCTAAATGTTATCTGACACCGTTTTATACATTAGCCTGAACTTCTTGGATGCCCAACATCAGAAGCAGGTAAAATTGTTCTTTAGTGTCATCTGTGGTCTGTGAACTTTGGCTCTGCCCATTAACTGCAACATGTTCGCTGAAACGAAAGGATTTTCAGCGAATGCCATAAACCTGTCAGGCAAACATCTGTAGCATAAATAAAGCGAAGTACTGTCGCTGAAGTCAAGACTCATCTCAGAAATGTGGAGGTTGGCAGCGAGGCTGCAGGAAATAAGAATTTGGTGTGACAGGCCAATATGATTCAGAAAGGAGCAGAATTTATGAGCCCTGCCATGTAAACCAATATTTCAGACACACACTGATAAAGGAGTCGCGCTGCTGCCGACCCGACCGCCTGAGCAGAGGATAACAACACACAAGACTTGTTCAATCAAAAACCTTCCCCTACTGTCCGTAAACAGAACATCCAATATTATATACCTGAATATAACTGTTGTGTATGTATATATCATAACTCTTATTAGATATGAAATGAATGAGATGATTTGGACAAACATGTAAAGACAAACACAAGCAGTTTACCCAAACTCTGAAGGACGTCCGGTGTGTTGGTCTTCTCTGGGTCCTCGGTAAGGATAGTCGTCCTATACCAAAAGGAAAATAAATAAATATATATAATGTTCATAAAAATTTTAAATCAACTATAAAGATAAATCAAGCCACAGTAAAAATGATAAAAACTCAATTATATGAAAGTATATGGAGGGCCAAAACCTTAAAACCCTTTTCTTTTCTTTTTTTTAAGTCAAAAGGAGGACTTACTGCTTTCAATATAGTAAACAAAGAGTGGGTTGAGGATGTTTCAACTTGAACCTTCAACTGTAGCGCCCTCAACTGGTGAATGAGTATTACAGCAAAGGTAAACAACATGCAGGAACAGACCTCTTATTTACTTGCTTTTATTGTGTTAATATTCAAAATGTTGGCCTACATTTATGTGTGCAGTCAGAACTGTGTGGGTAGTAGTGTCAGTTGTGTTGTTGATTTAACAGGAGGCAAAAATCATGCAAATTTTGAATTTTCTACTGATTTTCAAGCAGTTTGGTTTGCTGCAAATGTTGATATTCATGATACAAATCATACATAATGAATTTCCATGGAACATTTGTGAAAATGGCAAAACACCTTATAAGCATATTAAGCATATTAAGTATGATATTTATATAAATTTGCAGACGTTTGCGAGGCTCCTGTCAATTGAAAAACATGGATGTTTCGTACGGCACGATATTTTATGATCCTGACACTGAAACCTCAGCCAAGCGAAGAAACCTTAGCCATGCTGCTACACAAATGTTCTCCCTAGTATATAATTTATCAAAGCTGTTCAAATGCATCCTTTAAGAAAGAGATTTAATTGTGAGATATTTATACTCTTACCCTTCTTGAGGGTGGACCACCTCTGCGTTCGGAAGAAAAATGATGGCTGTCGCCATGGTAGCCCCTCTGGTCTTCATGGTAATTTCGTGCGCCTCCTCCATTCGGGAAAAAGCGTGTGCCCCCTTCATAGCTACCGCCACGCCCATAGTCATCCTCTGGCCTGCCAAAGGGGCCCCTCCTCTCCACTGCTCCACCTCCCCGTGGGTATTGACCCTAACAGGAGGGACACAAACGATTTCAAGTCAGTTCAAATTGTTTTTTTGAAAACTGAGACATTGTATCATATACTCTTTTTTTTATTTCATTAAATGTCTGTCTGCTAAAATTTCTGGTAGCCTATGAGGTAATAATTTTTTCCACCCATAGATATAGAAATAAATCTTGGAGTACAACACTTGGGGTTAACATATAAGCTCTTTGGATGGAGTACATTTAATTTATTGTCTACACTGTTTCCTTTGGACAATTGTGAAAAACAACAGGATTATAATAAAGAAAATCCTCTGCGCTAACTTCAGGTACATTAACATCAAGCCAAGGATATAGATAAAATCATTTACTGATCAGGAAATATCTAGGTCAAATGTCTCAGAAAAAAAAGGAAAATGGCCCAACTTTCCAGTCCCATCCTGACGACTACAAATTGTTAATCTGAACTGGACAGTATTTTTCTGTTTTTAGTCAAACCATTTACTAATTGCTCTGATCAATAGAGGCATCTTACCTCAAAATTTGGCTAAAATTGATATCAAGAAAAAGAAAATAGATCATTGTGTGCACACTCACCTGCCTTTCTGTTAGAAAGCGTTCCTCATACATCTCTCGTATACTCCTATCTCTTCTGTACGTCACTTGAAAAAAGTAAAGAGTGACATGAACTATAATGCAAAATATGTGTTCCCTGGTGGTGTCTTTGCTCAAGCAAAGACCAGCCAACTTCTCCTGGAGGCAGTTTTCCAGAAGTTATCAATAGAAAATCAACACATTACCAGCAGGTATTCTTAATTGAATTTTGCATTATGCAACATAGTTGTATCGTACGTTTAATTTTATGACCCATGGAAGTCAAAATCTCATCATATAAAAGCATTTTGGTTTTCGCCTCAATGTGGTGAACGCTGCAAATATATTTTAAGAATATATATAATGCTGTTAACATTTCCTAATGATACTGACTGCGTCTTTTTAAGATTTCTTCAAGGAGTGGTGACAGTAGATATTGGTTTGATATATGAAAATAAAAAAGTGGTATATTTGCGTGCAGTAAGGAAAAATACCACTAACTTACTTTTGGGGACTTTTGTGAATCTGGGTAGTATAGGGAAAATAAGATCTTGAAAACAATCTGTAAAAAAAATGTTTAAAGATCAATTAAGAGGTATTCATGCAACTACTGAAGAGTTTTTGCAATCAAGCACAGAAAAGACAAAAATAAAAATGTATTTTAAGAATTTGTATGACAAATAAAAAACCACTGTAGCTTGTCTTAGGTGTAGAAAAGTATGGAATATGATGAAAGGGCTCAGTGTGGCCATTAGATGAGATCCATCAATTGAGCATGTTTAGATATATCTCTGCACACGACTGAACGACAGACGCCTAGCGTTCCTCATAACAGGTAAATAGTTGTTGGTTAGATATTATAAAGCACCTGTTTGGTAACGAAAATCACATTTTCTGAGCTGATTTAATTTTATAACTATTATTAGACAGCCAGTATTGCTAATAAGCTAACCTATCCTGCTACCATCCGTGCGTGTTGTTTATTTTTAAGACAGTGTGGCTTAAATATACTGACATACTGAATATTTACAGCAAGTTTTAGCATCTTACGGCTAAATACAGGTTGACTATCCAACGGTAACCGTTAATTGTTCAAAGGAAAATGGTATAACAAACTCACCTACCGCTACCGCTTAGTTAGCCTAGCCTAGCTGTGGGCCAAAACTCATTTATTGGCCGGGGCATGTTTACGTCATCAATGCGCGCCACGCAGACGTCGTGTTTGTTTTTGTTTGCTAAATATTAGGTGATAACAGGTACATACATTTCTGTAATTACAAAGACGTTTTTATTTTTTAACCGTTGAGGCTTTGTTGGTAAGTCATTTGGTTACAAAACGCTTGAACTAATGTTAAATTGTAATTGTATACAGCTATCGACCTGCCAAGCTAGCTCAGTAGTTGTTACATTAAAATTTATGAAATTCCATGATCGTTTATTGGGAAGTGTCATATGTCCGGTTTTATAGTCAGTCATAATTAATTATATTATTAAAATAATTCCAGTAGATATAAGAATATTTCTGTTTGTAGATGATGGGGCTCTGTGGAAAATAATGTTGTTGGGAGAATTCAATAAGGAACTCAGTTGAAAAGTTGGCATCAAAATTGGGATTTAAGACAAAGATAATGTTTTTACAAGAACGAAGGTTAGGGAGAACATTTCATTTGAAGTTGTAGTTGAACCGCTTCGTTTTTGGGAGGGTATTTTCCTGTGTAAAATGGAAGGAACACAGGAGTATTTGAGATGAATGGAAAACAAAATAGTTGGGAAATTGATGAGCTGCGTTTTAGGAGTAGTGCGCGGGGCAGACTTCTTCGTCTTAAAATATACAGTATATACACGTATTCTTGTTTAGATGTAGGCTTGAGTATGGGAGATTGCTTGCAAGAATACTGCTTGCAGGATTATATATTAATCGGGTCAGTTCTCCTAAGATATGTGTTAGGTCATTGCCAGTCTGTGCACTTCAAGAGAGAGATGCAACTTTGTCCATGGGGCTATAAGCCAATTTTTGGTTGAGCCTGGAGGAGATGGAGTCAAACATCTAACAAAACGGTTTTAGTGGCATGCTTAGAAAAAGAAAGAACACAAACGTCATGTTTTGGGCCGATACTGGCAAGGATTGGCAAGAAGCATGGGTGCAAAGTACAGCGCTTTTTGAACGTTTCCAGACCACTTCACTCTTTTCACATTTTATGTCGCAGCCTTAGGCTTAAATACTAAATGATATGATATAGAACTGTAGTGTTTATATATTTTTCCTCAAATTTTTGTATTGTGCACTCAACATTTTGTGCTTTGTATTACATATTTATCTTTGCTGCTGTAACAGTGAAATTCCCCTGCTGTGGTTTCCCTTATCAATCTACACTGCATATTCCATAACAACAAAGTGAAAACAGAAGGGGTCTGAATACTTTCCAAAAGCACAGTCTATCCGTCCAACTGTGTTATTGCCACCAGTGGATGCTTGAGACAGTTGAAGTGGATTTTGAGCTACTTAAAATTAGGGAAAGAAATAAAAAAAATGCTGATCTCTTAAGTGAGTTTTATCAATATGCAGAGTATTCCAAGTTTACAGTGATGGGTCAAAGGATCCAGTAACGACGGCAACAGGTTCAGTTTCATATCGTCAAGTGTCAAGGGAGTAAGATACAGAGGAAGGTTCTGTAGTGACAGTCATGTGGGTTGCAGCTCTTGGTATTATCACAGAAAATGACAAGGTGGACGGGTTGGCAAATCATATGTTTTTGAAATAAAGAGGAAATAGGGCAGAAATAGTAGAACCATGTACTCTGCAGAAAATATGAAGTGGGAAGTTGGAATATTGGAACTAGAATGAAAGGTTTGGGCAGACATGAGAAACATACTTGACTTTAGTGAAAATGGGACACAGGTGAATATGCTTATTCATTCGATTTCCTCATGGGACCTGATCTGTTATGGATAATTATGAGACTATTCTGTTGGAATTAAATCCAGTAGATGGCAGTAATGCAACTCAATAAAACATTCAAGAGGATGATAATCTGTTGTTGTTCTTGTCTGAATTTGTTTTGCAGATTCCTACTTGTGTTCAGTATGAGTGGAGGTTTAGCACCAAGCAAAAGCACTGTGTATGTGTCGAACCTGCCATTCTCTCTTACCAACAACGACATACACAAGGTAGGTTAGTCCCAACAAAGTCCGTCAGTCTTGTGAAATCATTTTAACAAGGTTTTTATTATAGTCTCTAACTGAAAGCAACTTTCTTACTGAAACCGATCATTTCCTCTTATTACAGCTATTCACCAAATATGGAAAAGTTGTTAAGTAAGTAATGTGTCTCAGAATTGTTTTCCTTCCTTTTTAAAAAAAATCATATTACTTGTATTTACTGCTGGGGGGAAATGAATCAAACAATATTTCTGATTTTGTTTTTCTTCTCCAATTAGTTTTTTGTTAAATGATCAATGTTATGTCAATTTGCATTTACTGTCTTGTTCGTCAGCTACATTTGGTATGGGATCGCTTTTCCCTTGTTTTTCTTCAGCAGACACAACATTTGTGGGAGAACGGTCTCAAGGCAGAAAGCCTTTTATGATGTCCTGACTCCCTTAACTGGTCAGTGACCCCAAATTTTCAGTTTGGCCCTGATATGCGCCCGTATAGTCTCTATAGCACTGAGTTACTTTGATGGACTCGGAAAACATCGTTGACAAAAAAAAGCCGCTCAAACCTAGGCTTTCTTGTTTTTCCCACTTTTGGTAATGCATTATATTATTGAAATATATGGCCACTTTTTGTAACATGTTTTTGTTACTCCTGCACAATAATGAACTTTTCACATCGCATCAGCACACCAACTCCAGGTGAAGAAGCCCCCACCATCACGTCGTGATTCTTAACTGTTTCCTTGTTGCACAGTGGTGGAGGGGCATTCTGGGATGACATTTTCTACTGACCTATGAAAACAGTGTTCTAGCACATCGGAACACAGCTGAAACTGTGACTCATCCCTCCAGAGCGAATTTGGCTCCATTAAATTACTGAAAGATAGACTTTTTGGTATATAAATAACAGCTTCGAAGTTTGGGCACAGCGGAGCAATACAAAGAGATCACAGAGCTGCCGAATGTTCTTGTCCTCTAGATCAAGTCTTAGGCACAGAGTGAGTCAGCACCTGACAGTTTGGTTAGTTCATTCATTTATCCTCCTTCACACAGACATTCAATTTTAAACCTGTGTTATGAATTGCATCAATGGAAAAAGATATGTAGTTAGATGTATTTTTTTGTCCAAGCAGTGACCAGTGCTGCATAAACCATGTAGAGGTTGAGGAATGAAATATCCACAATCATCATTAAAAGGCTCTGAATAGTTTCTGCAGTGATCTAATAGTTTCTATACACAAATGTGTACTAACTAATAACTGGTATTTGTTTCAGAGTCACAATCGTTAAGGATAAAGATTCTCGCCGGAGTAAAGGGGTGGCGTTTGTTCTCTTCCTGGACAGGGAATCGGCTCATAACTGTGTAAGAGCAGTGAACAACAAACAGGTGAGGTTATTTTTTTTCCACATAAAGACGCTCATAGTCATGCTGTATATCACTGAGCCCACGCTGCAGTATCAGAATCCCTAATGGTTTTGTTTCTCAGTTGTTTGGCAGAACAGTGAATGCCAGCATTGCCGTGGACAACGGCCGAGCAACCGAGTTCATCCGGAGGCGGAACTACACGGACAAATCTAAATGTTATGAATGCGGGGTCAGAGCACTGCTAAGATTTCTTTACCTCAAAAGCGTCGAATGCGATTTTTGAATTACCAAAATACAATTCCATCTTCTCCTGTCCTTTTCTACCCAGGACACGGGTCATCTGAGCTACGCATGCCCCAAAAACATTCTAGGCGAGAGGGAACCTCCAAAGAAGAAAGAAAAGAAAAAGAAGAAAAAGGCTCAGCAGCCGGAGCATGTGTGAGTTTTTTTTTTAAAATAGTTGTCAGACAGTTTATTCGCAAACCGAGTTGTATTTGTAACTCCTGCATCCCTTTCTAGGGAAGAGGAAGAGGAAAGTGAGGAAGAGGGCGAGGACCCAATATTAGATAGTCTGAGCCAAGCCATCGCTTTTCAGGTAAGCTTGCAGATATTAAAAACTAGGCGCTGTTGTCCCTGACAGCAAGGGGTTTATACAAGAAAGTCCCCTGATTGAACTCCTCAAAATAAATGTGACTCATTCATAATCCCAAACGGTCCATATTGACTCAACCTCATTATTTCTATGAAGTCAGCAGTCTGCCCTAAGCTCAGATCCCATAGTGACTCATTAATGAAGATAAATACGGTGTGCTAGTTTTTCTGAATCCAGTGATAAGACAAGACAGATTTCTTTGTGTCGTTTCATATGAGCTAAATTTACACACAACTGGACTTATTGTTGAGAAGTTACGGACGAGAAACCACTTAAAGCTCCCCCTACCATAAAATGTGGACTATTAAAGTGAAATAATGTATATAAAAGATCTCTTTGTGTGGCTTCCTGTGAGCCAATTTGGAAATAGTGAGTAGAATATGAAGAATTACAGTCAAAGGTGACAAATACAAGTTATACGAGGTTAATTTGGACTAAATCCGACCAATGGTTTGTAGGTTATATGTTTTGTTAAAAAATAAATAAAAACTCCCCACTGGTGAGTAAAATATGAACTGTTATAGTTAAATATGATATATGCATGATTGATCTCCTCAAGTCGATTCATACGCACCAAATTTGGACTAAATCGGACCAGCAACTGACAAATTGTGACCTGAAACGCCTTCTAGTTTTGCAAATATGCAACTCACCTTTCACAAAATTGATCCAGTTCTTCCTCGTACTAAGTCTTATGATGGTAAACATATTTGAATTTGAATATGATCCATGAAATATCATTTTTCATCAAGGGAATGTGTTAAAACAAAGGATCTGCATTCAACGCAGCGGACACGATCACGATTCCATAATATCCCCGACATTTTTTGGGATATTATTAAATGGTGATTCAAGATTTTGTACCTGAAAGATTGCACCTTTTGAAGGAGGTCATAAGATTAACTTTCGTTTGAGACTGCGGGTTCTTTGAAAGCAGGGTTCCGACATTTAAAACCTTTTTTGATTACATCATAGCGTTTCCCGCTGTCTTTTGTGTCGTTCCAGCAAGCCCGGATAGAGGAAGAAGAGACACAGACCACTAAAAAGGAAGTTCCTCTTCCTTCAACATCTTCAGACGCCAGGAAACCAAGGATCAAAAAGAGCGCATACTTTAGCGACGAGGAGGAGCTCAGTGACTAGTAACGCAGTTTAAACAGTAGCAAAAGTTATGAAATTCTCATTGTCCAAATACTGCTTTACTATTTTGTAGATTTTATTGTATTATTGTGGTGATATTAAAAAAATATGCCTCTATTTATGATGTTACATTATTTTCCTCTTATACATAGAAAATGAGACAATTTTATGTCAATAAAGAAATACTTTGTTTTTATTGCGTGTTTGGAGGATGTTTTAATGCCAAACGATAAAACATTGTGTCTTTATGACAAACTACATCACTATTGTCTTGATAGGATAATGCAACTGATACTGAAATGTCTTATTTTAATGGAGTGATTACATTATTATTTAAGTGGCTGTATGTAAATCGAGTACATTTGCACTCTAATCTAAATGAGCATGAGGGTGCATTTACTTTTTTCTGTCTTAAGTGCCGAATACAAATTACATGGTTGGCACTCCATTTGGGAATGTATCACTAAAAACGCAACCTTTTCACTACTTGATGCATCGCATAATCGAACGATATCACAATTTTAATGATCCATTACGGACCTAGACAATGAATCTTAATGCTAATCCTGACCACAGCTAAAATTCTGGTCTTGGAGTATCCTCGCAGTAAAACGCCCATCAAAGGGAGATGAGGAGGAATCCAAATAGCCGTTTGAGATGTGAAGATGTTTTGGAACAGTCCTAGCCTTTCAAAATCAGCATGCAGGTCGCCTCGACACGCAAATAAAGCAAGGGTTTCCCTGATATTTTGTGCAACCGCTATGATATGCTGCGGTGTTTTCTGCAGCCTGCGAAAAGGGTGCGGAGATCGATTGTAGGAGGATTCCCATTAGTGAAATGATATAAGCGGAGGTGCTAACACATTAGACGCAATAATACCTACTATGGCTTTTGCCGCGTTCACTTACTGTCGGACAGAGAGAAACTAGGTGATCATTATTAAAGGTATTACGAATTGTAAATTATTGTTTCCCAATTTTCATAAAGCCATGTCCATAAGATGCTATTCACTTTCGTTTAAGAAATGAGTCATGCATTAAACAATTGTATATAAACTATTCAGTGTGAGATACTGCTTTTCTTAATGTATTTACCGAAATGACAAATTACCCGCAGTATTTTATTAGAATGTAGACCCGTGTGCACATCGTGATTCATAAAGTCAACTGAGGAACACTGTTTCCACCGTTTAATGTTGGTGTTTATCACCCAAAATAAGGATTTTTATATCTAGTTTCCATATGTACGAGGTTTTAGTCGGCAGTGAAGGCAGCACAGATTCATCAAAAGGAATGTCAGCCTCAGATGTAAGCCAGCCCCTGATTGGCCACGGCGAGTCACGTGACCCTTTCCCAAGCGGAGTTTCCACGACAGCTGGAAGCCGAGCGGCACAGGCTCATCGCTTCTTCGCTAAAATAATCGGAAATAACGCGGCTTCTGCTCGTCTCAGCACCTCCAAAGGAACCCTGGACTGGCATGGGCGACAAGAGGAGTCCCACAAGGTAACCAACGGCAATTTTAAGCCAGGAGAGGGGAGCGGGCATCGACAAGCGCACGGGGAAAAAAGGTTTTCTCCACGGTCTCCCTCTCTCTCTCCCTCGCTCTCGTTGTATGTGCGCGTGTCGGTCGGCGCGCGCGGGTGTTAAAACCTCATCGCCAATTACAGTGTCGGATCACAGCGCGCTCGCAGATGATTTCCTAAATCCTATAGGCTTACCCAGATGTTAGCTATCGATAGCCTTGGTGGATGCGAGCTCAACTCACTCGTTCTTCCTCCTCTCTCCTGCCATCTCGCGCCCCCTTTTCTTGAATTTAATCGTCTGTTTGTTGTCACATTTATTGTTTTAAGGCCGAAGCGTCAACCGAAGCCCTCCTCCGACGAGGGGTTTTGGGACTGCAGCGTGTGCACATACAAGAACACGGCAGAAGCTTTCAAGTGCATGATGTGTGATGTCAGGAAGGGGACATCAACGAGGTAAGGCGATGGATATTTTTGCTGTAGCGGGGGTCCTTAGGGGCCCTTCTCTGCAAAATGAGGAGCTCTTATTCTAAGAATAGTTCAGATAGTAAACATAAACAAATGTATGCATGCATGGTAGCAAGGGTGCATGGTAGGTCTTTACCCGATGCAACAATTAAATATATTCCATATATTGTTGTGCAGAAGGTATGGATTAATCTGTGTTTTCCTTTAAGACAGTATGTCTTAATCCCTTTTTCCAGATTCTCTGATCAAGTGCACTATTTTCCATGTTCCTGCAATGGGTGTTGATACTGGCCTCTTTAAAATGTGAAAATGTGGGAGGGAGATGCCTTTCCCCTTATGCACAAACAGTCCATCGGTCAGTCATAACATCATAACCAAGGACAGGTGAAATCAAAACAACTGATTATTTTGTCATAGTGGTACCTGTCCGGAGTGGGATAAATCAGAAAGTTTCGAAGAAGATCTTTGACATGGGGCTAAATTGTAATGGCTCCTTGATTGGGTCAGAGCGTCTTCAGAACTACAAGTCTTGTTTGGTGTTCTCGGACTGCAGTAATTAGTACATACAAAAATGTTTCGAAGGAAGGCCAACTGGTGAACTGGTGACGGGTTCATGGTCGCCCAAGGCTCATTGATACACATGGTGACAAGACATGTTGGCACAAATTTAAAACAAAAAGTTCAAATTAAAAGATATCATAGTAGTTTTGGTGGAAAGAAAGTGGCAACACCATATGAAGCTGGTGGTTTTTAATGTTATGGCCGGTAGGGGTAGTCCAGCTAGTAAACATAAACAAGCATGCTGAAGGCTACTTCTTATCCTCTTGTGCCAATTGCATTTATTCTGTTTGTAACTGTGCAAGAGATATGACTTAATCTGTGCTTTCCTCACAGTCAGTATGTCTTAATCCCCTTTTCCATTTCCTCTGAGCTCTGTACTTGCATGGGTGTTGACACTGACCTCTTTAAAATGAGGGAGAGGGATGGCTTGCTTCTCCAGCACGACCATCCATCTTGTTGTCCTGGAGATATTTGTAACAGGAGGGGGCAGTGGGCAACGCATGCCTCTAATACACATGCACACTGATACTCGCACATACAAACACAAAGCATGTCGGTACACACTGCCCTTTGTTCTGGGGCTGATATTTGTCCTGACATCAGTGATTTGAAGCAGGAAATGACTGTTTTTCCTAAGTGGCAGTCATTATCAGAATGAAAACACAACAGTGTGAAGGAGAGGAAGTGCAGCTCTGTCTACAGGAGACCGTGTGTGTTGTTCTCCACCTTTAATGAATCATCAAATTTTAGCCATTGCATCATCACAAACGATTTAAGTCAACAACATAAGCCCATCACTGGAGTTGTCAGCTTTGATGCCTTTTCAGAATTGTGGTATTTCTCATGTTGGTGCATGCACTTGAAATCGTGTGTGGGAGGGGAGGGCGTGTTGTGAAAGAGGTTGTCAGAGCAGCTGCCAGACAGACAGCCATAGCTCATTACTATGCAACAGCTTAATCAGCCTGCTGTCATGAGAGACGCGCACACACACCCTCACCACATACAGATGCACCCAACATGCATATTTTACACATGACTGCATCACAAACGCCCATTCTGAACACACACTCAAGTGCACAGTTTCTGCTCACACTAGACATAGCGATCAAGCAGCGGCCATGCTGATGTTGGGTTCAGCTTATTGCAATTGAGCGTTGATTTTTGAGGACACTCCAGGGACTCTGTTTTTCCTTCCATAAAAACAAGCATCCTGCAGCTTCGCCAAGAAGAGTTTGAATACCCGCAAAAGCTGCGACACACAGGGATTTTTCACAACTTGATAACAGTTGCGCTGCATTTTGCAGATTTAACCCTAAATCCCATGCATTATGCAATTACACAACTTGTAAATCCCCTCAAAACAAATCTTTGTCCTTGTAAAATCGCATAGTAACGTCTGTAAACAATATATATGTGCTTTAAATAAAGATATTGTTACTCAAAAACTATTTCAATCGTGATAAATGGACATTAGGTCTGCTTTAAAACGCTTTTATTTCACATAATCTGACATTCTGTCGTTCATTTGTCCCTGGCACCATCTTGTTTAGGTGCCACATTTTGTTTACAAGATTTCATGTGTAGGAGTGTTTGTGTTTCTTGTTGGCGTGTTTCAAATATATTGTGAAGATATGTTGGAAGGATTATTTTGAACACTGAGGTCTGCTCATAAGTAGAACAAATGAGCGTTTTTAAGAAGGAAGATAATTAAATGGCAGCATAAAGCTTGACCTTTTTTTTAATAATGCATAGAGTGAGATAAGTAAATACATATATTTCTCCCTTTCTGTTACATATTTTTAATTGTTTGTTTTGCAACTAGGGGCTGGTGGGCCTTAGCTATTTAGATTAATTGTTGGCATGTTAGAATATTTTATTTAGATTTGTCAGTCGTATTATTTTGAACTCTTGCTGGCTGTCATCAGATGCATAGGGTTGTTCTTGTAGGGGTCATAGACGAGAGGGAGGTGGGCACAGGTAGTGGAAGCCTGTACAGTTCTCACCAAACGTATAACAAGAGACCACAGCTCACAGAAAAGTACATGTTCATTTCGCTTTACATCAATTTGAATGATTGGAAAAGTTAAATCCAACAACTCTCTGCTCTATAAAAGATATTTCTAACTCTACCCGTGTAGTGGTGACAACAGGAACTCAGGGACAATGGATACTATTGGAAATCTGCCTTTACATTCAATGAAGCTTCCATGCGGCATTGTCATGTTCTCATGACCTTTCACCCTTGGCACAAAGTGGAAGATAGTCAAAGCCTGTCCAGAGCAGAAGCAGTTTAAGTTTCTCTCCAGCGATAAATATAGTACTGAAAGGGAGATCAGGACATTTGGAACATCGATTGAGCAAAGAAGAAACTATAATTTCTTTCGCCTAATTTAGTCTGAGGAATCTCGATTTCACGGGGTTGGTACGTCACTTTCGCAATCTATTTTTTGTGTTTATTCCTCGTCTGGGCATTTTTTGCGTTTAAATCAGAATGGGTGGAAGGACCTGGCGACAAAAATAAGCCTATGTTAAAGGCGGGCATGATGCACCATTTTTCCACCCTCCACCTAAATGCAGTGGAGGCATATTGTGGGGTCTGAGTGCCTCTGTGGAGGTTGTGACGGAGATGACATTTCTGAAAACACAAGGAGGTAAGCCAAGACGGGACCAGGACATATTTATTGTGTATTATATGTGTGGTTTACAATCAAAAGTCTTAAAAGCAGGTTGTAGCAGTCCGACGTTAACTCAAAGACATGGAAGAATGAAAAGCAGCTGAAAATGTCTCGATAGGAGGAGACAGAACGGGATCCGGGGGGTCTTTACCCTCTTAGTAACTAAAGGTTTATGCTCTGTAATTTGTTATACCGCTGTTCTGTTCAGTGTGACATAGGGCTGGGCGATAATCGTAAAAAGATGCAATCTCTATTCAGATGTATACACAAGTAGAATCCAAGTACAGTATGATGTAAACTAAGTGGTACAATCGGGATCTGGATTCTCATTTAAGCCGCGATCGCATTGCCCTATGTGAACAAATAAGGCGTCTTGGCGAAGGGTCTTCATTGTGCCGCTGTTGTGTCGGCCTGCATATATAAGAGGGCCTCTATAGCCTCTGCTAGGAGGTCTTATTTGATGATAATAACCCACTTGTCTTCACGACCGTAGTACTGCTCGATATTTTAATAGTAGAGCGTTCATGCTCTCGCCACACACGAGCAAATGTCCATTCCACTCGGAGGCTAATGCTGCAGCAAAATGGCCACACAGGTGGTTGCAGCTGTTAACAACCGAACTCCACAGACAAGTGGATGTCTTGGCATACAAGCCGAAGAGGCTAAAGGGCAGACGACATGCAGAATTTAAATGTTGGGCATGGCAAATCCCCTCGCTGATTGCTAAACAAACATGACTGAGGCTTTTCTCGTTAATTAAATGCTCGACACAGGCATGGAACATCCTGTAGTCAGAGGAGGAGTCTCACAACCTGAAGGTCACAGGTTTGAGAGATTCTGTGCAGTTGGTTTAAAGGTTAAAGCACTTGCCGCAGATAAAAGCAGGAACTGCATAAAATGTCACTATTTCTGACAAAATCTTTTTCTGTTCTGCAAGCACTAGAGGTGATGGATGCTAGATTAAGGCAGCATATCAGGACATGTTGGAGAAATGTTTTAGTTTGCCTTGATAACCTGTGGAGAGATCATTAAGGTGAGGTTTAGCAGAGCCTCTTCTGCAGGAACCTGATTGAAACCTCGTTGTTAAGAATCACTGAAGACGGCGATATATCTGCAGGATTTGACTCCCTTATTGAAGAAGTGAAATAGAAGAGGGAGACCAGAGTGACAAAGAGCGATCTGGCTGATGTTCTGCTAATTCTGTCAGCGACTTGGAAACTCTTGCTGCCAGGAAGTCAAATGTGAAGCACCACAAGCAGGACATCTCTGGAGAAAACACACTTTGGCCACAAACCTGATGTACTCATTTGTGCTGACTGAAATGGAAAAACATGTTCTTCTACTGCAAGCCGCTGCCTTACAATATTTAATTAAAGCTCTTAGTGCAGCTTTGGGATCACAGCATATCACGCAGCCTCATTGCCTTAAGACTTTGCTGGGGAAAAAGCGGGTGAGGCATTTTTATCTCCCTGCCAGTGTTTGAGCTCATTCCCAACATTTGAAGCCTGGGATGATGGATGGAAGTCACACCAGAGTGGTTTGGTGCTTAAAAGAGGCAGTTTGATAAGTGCAAGGTCACAGCTTTTTATCTCTGCGCCAGCTTACATGCACAGGTGCAGCCTTGAACAAGGCAATGAAGGGCCTCCCAGTGCAACCACTACGACATCCTGCAAGTCATTATGGGTGCGCTGAGAATGGGAATAGAGTGTCACATTAATGTTTGAACGAAACGATGGAGGCTGAAGCAGAGGCGGCGCACATGTCCTGTGTTTGGAATTCAAGCAGAGGATGTGAAGTATCTGTGACCTTCTCTGGAGTATCACCTCCATTGCATGCATCTGCTCGCTGAGCTGAGCTCTGACAGTCAGTCCCCACCAGGGAAACACTCACTGCATGCACACTCTGCTCTCTGAAGCTCGTTTGGCAGCATTCTATTTCTACAGGTCGGGACAGTGTACTTGATCTTGTTCCTATCAGTTCTTTCTCTCTCTCTCTCTCTGTCTCTCTCTCTCTGCCGTTGGCTCTCTTGTTTGTATTCATTCTCTCTTCACATTACCCATTCTTCACAGCAATTCCGCGTTTGGGCTCCATCCGTCTCCATCTCTCTCCACTAGTTGAATTTAACCGAGGGCGTCTTTCGCTGACAGATTGACTGATGTGCAAGATTTTGTCAGCGCCACCTAAACAAGCAGTGAAGAGGTTCTGAGCTGAGAAGCTGTCAGCGTCTGGCTTTTAAGATGTTGTGTTCACCCACCTCTGAAAACTGGCTGTAATTATATCCCCGAAAGGTCAGGGGCTATTATGGTACCGGCATCAACTAGATGTCCGCGATAGCTCCCAAAAAAAATTTGTGGATCATTTTCAAGTTTTATACCAACATAGACTTTAGTGCGAGGAAGAACTGGATTGAAATCAGGCCGAAGATCAGTTTTGGTCTGATTTAGACCAAACCAAACAGTTTAGTTTCGTTCGTATGAATCGACTCTGATGAGATCCATCTTGTATGGAACAGTCTCTACCTGCAAAAATAGTCATTTAAAGTTATCACCTTTATTCTGTAAACATTTAAAAGACATTTCTATAGCTTGAACTGGATGCAAAACAAAAAAAATTCTACCCCTATTGTGTAGTAGGTTATGGGAACAATATTCTAGTTATTGCGGTTTGCAATAACTAAATGTAAGACCTCTCTCTCACTCACTCACTCACTCACTCAGAGGAAGAGTTTTGTTGAATGAAGGAGCAGAAGGGTTTTTGTCTCCTGTACACTTTATTTGCTCTGCTTTGTTGTACTTAACAAAATGTTTGGTTTTATGGAGATTTAGGAACTCTGGCTACAGATTCTTTCATATATCATGTTTAAGAATATGAAGACCAAGCCATGAATATTCCATCAAAGACAAGTAGCTGCCACGTATTTCAACACTGTTTGCACTGTCAGGAGGAATTCATCCTGCCCTTCCTTAGTAATGGTTACGTATGTCATGTCATCTGCTCTGTCTAAGGTGTTATTTAAGGCACTTTCTTTGTCAATATTTAACCATGTATGCTACATCCTGTAAGATCAGTAAAGTATTTATCTATCTATATAGGTCAAACTGTACTGAATTTATTTGTAGTCCGTTTACGTCAAGACAAAACTTCAGAAAACATCAAGTAAATAAGTGTTCAGGAACATTCCTGTTTTTTTATTGCGTTTATTTATAGTTTAGAAGAAAAAAAAAAACTCTGAACAAAGTCAGGTGCATTTTAAACCAAACCTGCATCTTACAGTTTTTTCTTCTTAATTCACCGATAGTTTGTTCTCAACCAAATTAATTAAATTACAAGAAATAGTAAAGAAATGTCCTCAGAGCCGAAGGTGACATCTTCAAATGTTTGTTTCTGTTTTAACAACAATCCAATACTACCTCAAAGATATTCCATTTACACTGATATAAGTCCAAAAAGTTGCAGGTGACATTCGTTTTACCCAAGAAAGACATTGATTAATACCATGTAAACAAGATAAGTGAAATAGAATGAGTGAATACTGAAATTGTTACCACATTAAAGATTCAGCGTGAATCCAGCCGGTGATTGGTTGCTGTAGATATCCATCATAAATGCGAGATAGGAATCAGCCCGCGGGAGATATCTGATCGTGTGAGCCACTGCAGAAAGTTGGCTCAAGTTTATCTTCAGAGTAGATGTTGGGTTCTGGAATTTCAACATCAAACTGCAATATTGAACTTCAGAAAGGAAATAATAAATGATCTCTTCTTTCTATCTGTTGATACGCTGAGAAGAGCTTCATTGGTGATAAAGTGTGCAACTTCCATGGAATATTAATACCTGCAACAATACGGGCATACCGTTAAAATCTATTTATCCGTTTTAGATGCACAGGTTAAGATCAACATGAACCTTATTGTCTTTTCACCCACGCTGGTGCCATAAAATACGCATTACATACAGAAGATATACAACCGTAAATGCAGTCTATTCAAGGGTCAGGAACCCAAAACGGCTTCAAAACAATAAAACAGACTAAACAAACAAAAATCAGCCCACGCCGCGACAGGCCAACGCCACCAGAAGACTTTTTCAACGAAACACATTCACCATCCAAAAGTGAATTAGCCGGGCTTCCATATTGTCCCACTGCCTTTATACACAAATATGCATTATAGCCACAAAAAAAACAGACATACAGACAGAAATGAGGACCAGCCAGGATCTAAAACAAAAGGAATATATTGTGTTTGAAATAGCAAATTAAAGGCCATCAAGAAAAATTTTGGGCCCGTCAAAATCAAGTGACTTATGTGGAATCCAATTCCAATAAGTAGACAGGATTCATTCAGGTCCACCTGAAACATAAGAATGTTTCTCCACTTCACGTTCACTTCATGCACATGACAGGATGGTCTTGTTCAGTTTCATCAGAACCTTTGCTAAATGATTTTGGTAGACGCAACTAGGCCCAGCGTGTTTTACCGAACCAGCCAATACCAGACCATAAAAGAATTACTAACATCAAGGTTAGAAGACAAGTTAAAACCGGTGTAAAAATAATATTAAAACTGTTGTAGATGTAATGTGGTTTTCAAATCCAGACAGCTCAGAACTGATATTCTTTCTGAAATCAACACACACACACACACACACACACACACACACACACACACACAAAAGTGCTGCCTTGTGGTTCAAAGCATTCTGCATTATGATTAATACAGTTTCCTTTGGCGGTAAAATGACATTCCCTTTCCTTAATTTATTAGCTTTTTCAGAAAGCTTAGCCTCCTGCATACTTCTGAGAGCTTTTCTTTCAAGGTTAAGAATCAAATCAATTTCAAACAAATTCGAAAGAGAAAACTAATCTGGTTGTTCAGCAGATAGAACTGTTTGAAGAAATAAAGGAGAAAGACAAATTGGTCCCCATTATTTACCAATAGTACCCTTTGACTAGAAACAGCATGCTTTACTTCAATGTCTTTTCTAACATGGCATTCCTTGAATATTATATATAATTTGATTAGAAAACAAAAAATAGAATGCAGCGTGTTCAGTGGTATCATGAGCTCCACTGTGCTCCTTTATATTTGGGTCCATCTTGTTTGATACGTCTGACTTTTATCTATCTCATTTATTATTAAAGGGGCTTGATGATCAGCAATGCGCTGTTGGCCCTGGGCTCACTACACACACTGTAGAGCTGATACATGATGTGCTGCAAGATGTTAAATGCTTAACCTTCTCCGTTAACCCATTAGTTCTAACAAAATGCAAAAAGGAATGCGGGGGAAATTGTCCTTTTAGCTTGATTATATTATTCTGTGAATCATTTGAAGTAAGGCAGCGAAAGATCACTTCAGCATCCACGCTGCAATGTGACCGTGTTTCATTCGTCACATTGCAGGTTAAAGGAATATGAGCTCAAATGTACAAGTAGAAGTCCAGCCGATTAGATATACCATTACATAAGCCGATTTTGAGTATAAAAAGTTTGTTGTGAGTGAGTGACAGTTAGGCTCTTCATGCACAGTGAGTGGGACTCCAGACTATCTACACAAACGGCACAGGGCCCTGAAGTCTCCGAACAAAGCCAACATATAACATATGATGGACTGAACGAAGCTTACAAAGTTTTATTTTCACTTCGAAATGTCATATAATTATTGGTCTAAGAAACGCGCGGCGAGGAAGACGGGGGCGTACATTAATTTCAACAGATCAGACTACATAAACAATGCCGACCAGCCTTATTTCCACTAAAATGCTTCAAAATAAGAGCACTTGAAACACATTACTCGTTGTGATTTTAAATATTTAAAGAAAAGAAATCTGATCGGCAATTATTTGTGTAGGCCGGTCAGACTTTATAAAAATCAGTGGTAGGCCAAGAAAATCTCAATCGGTGCACCTCTACCCATTATACATACAGAACTAGGTGTGGGGCTCCGCCCATTTCCCTATCAGTCTGTCATGTTGTGCATTAATGAGCCTTTGCTGAAACCTATATGTGCATTCTTCAGTTTGGAAGACGGGTTCAGGTCAAATGAGCTCGTTAGAAAGGGAGACCAAGAATGCCGTCGGAACAGATTTCATGAGCGGGATGTGAAAGAATAGCAGTATATCACCGATTATTGTTTGATCGTTCCAGCATAATATTTGCAACCTCTAATAAGACACGCTCCCTGTTCAGTCGATTGGGTTACTGGTATTGGCGCCCACATGGCATACAAACACCGAGTTTACACCGAGGACAATGGAGCTGGCTGTTATCACGTCGCTGTGGCTCAAGATTATGGCGACGTGATAAGCCTGTAATTACTGCGGTGACACTGATGCATGACATACTGTGTGTGTGTGCAGGCGGGCCTGAATGAGAGAGGGGACCGTGGTAGCGCGCGGCTAGCATGCTGTAGAAGGTGTCATAAACCACAGGACACGGAGGGCCATCTGCCTCTCTCCTCCACGCACACACACATGGTAGTAGCATGTTCAGGCAGGCGGAGACATTAATCATCACGTTGGAGGAGCTCCCAGGAGCAGCTTTACACACTGCTGATGGAAAATCAGAGACACACACACACCTAGATTGAGAGAGTTTTCAATAGGGCGTAAAATAAGCTATTTTACAATGATCTTGCAATCATCAGAGAACAGTGAGATGAGATTTGTCCGTAGCAGCACCCTCCAGTTATCTTATTTCCAGTCCATCAGCTGTGCTGTGGGCTGTTTGCCCGTCACACAATGTACTCGACAAATGTTAGCAAGCGGTCCAAATATCTGCAGGA
The DNA here is from genome assembly GCA_009660295.1 of Lophius piscatorius. Lineage (NCBI taxonomy): Eukaryota > Metazoa > Chordata > Actinopteri > Lophiiformes > Lophiidae > Lophius > Lophius piscatorius. Next base: position 82,826 of record VRLP01000253.1, read on the forward strand.
GTCCGCGCGGCTGTGCTTCGGAAGGGGACCTGGCCAAGCTTTGAAAATTAAGTAGATAAAGACTGCTCTAACTAGTCTTTCCACAGTTAACCACACATCGTCTTTGACATCACAGAGAGACAATCATGGATACCACAGGGGTGGAAAATCTTGTAAAGACTCTAACATCATTAAAGTCGCAAACATGTGAGCATTTTGGCCTGCCTGTAAAATCTACTGATGGTGGAGGAAGGGTGTTGGACAAAACCATGACATTATGTAGGCGTCGTGCCGCAAGAAATCAATTATTTTTCTCGTTGCACACAAATGAGTTCAGGATTGATCGTGCTAATTATACCCTCGAAAATAATCATTGCTTGCTTCCCCCACAGATCCATGAATCATTTTTTTAATTTTATATCCACATAGACCTTACTGCGAGGAAGAACTGGACTGATTTTTGGCATTTGGGGCTTCTCGGGCTCGACAGCTTAGGCCTAGTTTTAATTTATTTAATCATGCTGATGATGTGGCTTTGGTTGCTCTGCTGCAAAAAGGGGGACCACTGAGTGATCGGAGTTTATATCTCAATCATGTGACCATTCTTCAGAACTGGTGTTTGAAAAGGCGCTTAGGAATGAACCTCAGCAAAACAGAGGAGATTATCAAACCAAACGGCATAGATTTTGTGCAACCAATAATGATTAATGGTCAAATACTTGAGATGGTTCAGTTTAAATATCTTGGAACATGTTCTGACAGCCGTCTGACCTTCAAAGTAGAGACCAATGGCTTTTTTTTAAGAAATGTTCAAAATGTCTGCGTTTGCAATTTTAGAGTGAGTCCAAAAATTGGTAGATAGCCGTTTATATTCTAATATGATCATGTGGTCTGGCAGTCTAAAAGGAATTTGCTGCGCTGGATTTGTGAACATGCCCTCCGGAATCTGAGGGTATCCAGAAAAGCAGCACAGTGACATTTATGATAAACGTCTAATATGTAAAGCTGACGGAATCATTGATGAGCCATTTCATCCATTGTACAGTGAATTTGAACTTTGACCGTTGAGGAGTCTGGCCTCATGGGGTTTAAAGATATGTTGGAAGCGCTTGAGCCACAGTACGAAATCTATGAAGCAGCGTGAAGACGGTGCCAGACTTTTATAAGTAATTCAACGTTTCATAATTGTTATTTATGTGGACCGGGTCCAAACATGATGTTGAACCCTCGAAAAAAGGGTTTGAAAAGAGAAGTTAAAAAAAAATGGATTGACTTTCTATACACATATATAAAACATAAACATATTCACATCAACAACCACTCTTTGAATGTCTAACTTTAACAAGAACCTGATAGCTGTAGTCCATGACCCATATTGACTCGCTTTTCCAGTTTTTCCTTTTACTGCAACGTTCATGTTATTTTTAAAATCATATAGCAGCTCCCACGTAAACTTATTTAACCCCCCCCCACACACACACACACCCTCCCATAAAAACAAACACACACACTCACACACCCTCCCTCCCACTCAAAAACAAACACACACACACCCTCCCTAACACACACACACACACCCTCCCTAACACACACACGCCCTCCCTCACACACAGAGTCATACAGGGAAAAACAATATTGTTAAACCTACAATTTCCCCCCTACACTAAACATACACACACACACAAACCATTCTCACGTACACACTAAACATACACACACACACAAATCATTCTCACGTACACACTAAACATACACACACACACAAATCATTCTCACGTACACACTAAACATACACACAAACCATTCTCATGTACACACACAAACGAGTACAAAAAGTAATGTTTCCTTGGGGCTCGGTGCTGGAATCTGGGTATGACAGACATTTTCGTCGTCAACATAAATTGAGTTCCATAACTTTTAATAATTATTGTTACTGTCAGGTCATCAAGTCATCTTCTGTTAACCCCCGCCACGAACGGCCATTGGAGTGTTGAATATTTTATCTGAGTATTTTATTCAAACGTTGGACGTCTGTCTTTGTGTTGTTTTCATTTAAGAAGACGGGAACCCATAGCTCTGACTTTGAAAACCAAACACTTGTTATTTAAAGAAAATAGCTACACTGCATATGTTTTTGACAGTTTGTGCACAAACACTTCATGTTCCTTGGATTAGAGGTTTGGGACTTTTTAAAGCACCAGTGTTTTGGGTTTTATTTGGGCCAGTCCACCCAAAAACAATCACACATCAGTGGTTTCTTCCTTTTAGCGAGGACATGAGACAGCTGGTAGGCATACTGTGGGAGAAAGTCGAAATCTTTTAAAACATTCAATGGCCCAATAATCAAGTAAGACTGATGTTAGATTCACTCCGATAAACCAAAGACATGTGGCTCTCCGGGTTTAGAAATTACTCATGTATTAAATTGAATAACCCACATAAAAGCTTTTATAATCGGATTGGATTGTATGAAAAAGAATAGAAATAGAAATTAGTCAGAATTTGGACTTTTTAAATGCCTTTTAATGTTTAAGAGAGAGTGTGTTTTGGGCAAGACGGTGATAACGTTTTATGGCAGTCCCTCTACTGGGGTCAAAACTAACCTCATAAAATCATTGGTCAGCTATATACAAGACATTTAAAAAAGTTTAGCTTTTGATATAATGAACTTTGTAGGGCCTGCAATGTTTTTGAATTTTGAGGTTTCCATGGAAATTTGTGTGCGTTACAGCATCTCCAAAATAACTATGATGAATAAATGTGCCTTTAACGTTTCAGTTTTTCTACAAATCATGTTTTTGTAGTTTTCCACCAGAATCTAAACGTTGATGATCTCCCTACATCATATCCAAAACAAATATATACTACTGTACTGCACAGTGAATGGAGGACGTGTCATACCCCGAAGCATTCGCTGTACAATGTTTTGGGTGACGGCAGAGACGGAGTCATCCACTCGTAATAAGGTGTTATGGTTTGTCTGTAAACAGATTCTGGCTCATGAGCACTGCCACACTATCATATCATCAGCTGCAGTGTTGATCTGACCTGTTCGTCCGCTGTGGCTCAACTTTGACCTTCAGGCTAAACCATTCAGAGTCAAAATTTGACCAACTACTGAATTTATAGTAGACGAAGACTCGAGACGTTTTCAGTTGGTTTTGGTCAGAACCGAGGAGGAGGAGGAGGAAGAGGAGGAGGAGTAGGAGTGAGAGGTCAGTGGGTGCATCAGGAGGAGGGCGAGAGTGCAAAGTGGTGAAAAGGGAGAGATAGAGATAGACAGGGTGTGTGTGTGTGACATATTTGTGGAAGGGTCAACCAGAGTTCCACACTCATTGAAATGTGTGAGGGATCAGTGGCAGTTTGTAGTTTCCAGCCCCCCAATCTGTAGAATGGGAGGGGTTTGTCTATTACTTGTGATTTGACCCCTGGGAGTCTGAGGTCATGCCGGCATGAACCTTAATCCAAAGCCTTTATATTCCACATTAAATAACATTCCACGCGCTCAGCGTCACCACTATGACCTAACAACCGTTTCCTCGCTTTAATTGCCAAACCCGACCCAAAATCTTGTAGGGTTAGGGTTGAGGATCACGTCGGTGGTGTGATCGTAGACTCCATAGATTTAGAAGCGCATGAGCCGGACAGCATAAAAGTGAAAATCATGCTGAATTTGTTCATCTAATCCAAAGCGAGATGGATGAGCAAGGGAGTATTTTTTATCATTTATGCTTGGGAAATATTGGAATGATCTTATCACGCTAATGAAAGTTGAGCAGAATTGAATGTGAGGACGATGAGTGAAAAGCGGGAACTGTTGCCACGAGCATCTCTCTATTATCCTCTGACATTGATTCTATCTTTACTAGGCCGCATTCAGTCAAGAAAAGCCGAAAATATCAAACATTTTCATTTATATCCATTGTTTTCCTTAACGTCTGATTCAAAGTCATAAATCACGTTCCTTCTAATGTCCCACTGTGGAAATCCATCAGCTGCTGTATAATACATTACTAGAGTGGAGCAAATGTTGTTTGGAGCAACAGCTTCAACACTCTGTACTAATGCCAGAAAGAATAGGCAGTTACATTAGGCCCAGAGATTCCTGTTGGAATCAATGGAGAGACACAAACACACACTCAGCTCCCAGATGGGGGCCAGCAGTGGAGGCCTAAGTGCTAAGATAATAACCGTCTGATTGGGTTAACAGAGACGGCTCTGTTTAGCCATGCTGCTCTGCCCCGGCATATGAGGCCGTCCATCTCCCCTTTCATCTCCAGGTTATTGAACGGGCTCTATTAGTGAAAATCTACTCCATCATAAGCATACATGAAAAAGATGGGATGTGCAAAATATGCTGTTTATAATTGGCCCAAATTTGCTCCGACAGAATCGTCCACGAATAGATTCGATCATAATTAGCCTCAGGTGACATTCGTCTTGGTAGTAGTTGAAGCAGGGAGCGCTGAAGAGACAACAGTGGTTCATCTGTTCGTCACGGTCAATCAGGCAGAAACAAAGCGTTTACAGAACGTCTAATGACATCCTGTACAGAAGTCATCAAAGAGAATAGAATGAATTAGGCAGCCAGTCGTCTTATTTTTGGACGCCGCTAACTTTTGGCCCGAGGGCACTTGGGTCGACTCTGCCGTGACAATGACTGTTTTATGCGCGAGTGCCAGAGATGGCAATAAAGCTGACGCGTCTTCATTGAATGGGCGTCACGGGTGTCAAGAAGAGCATCTAATTACTCGAGCTGCAAATATAGGACTTTGAGATGTTTTTTTATTTAAGGGGGTGTCAGCAGTTCTGCAGTGTCGTGCTGACGCTTCAGCAGACATGGCAGAGGATCTCTACATCTCCGCCCCAACAGACAGTTATGTAGGCCAAGAGATCCATTTGCATTTCACTGTAGCCTCGCTGCTATCACTGCATGTTCTGTGATTGCAATGTTGACTGGAAGGAAAAAAATAAACGACTCTTGCCGGGCTCCAATTTAGGTCATTTCAGTATTTTTAAACAACAGCTTTGCCCCTAAAACAAGATGGAAGCCCCAGCAACTAAAATTAAGCTAAATAGGTCACCGAGGCTCTTTTTGGCAAAAATGTGGGAGTGTTGCACAGCAACACGTACCTTGAGAAGCCTGGCACATTTGTACACTTTGTGCTCGGACTGTGTTTACACCATTATAGTTGCATTATGCATGTACAAAGAGCTGTCTTTGAGGAAACTCATGAAAGCTCATGTTCTTCAGTTGTGACACAGTACAAACGGGTCATTCACAGTTTAGTACATTCAAGTGGAGTTGTTGCAGGGTTGGACTGCCAGGAATAAGAGCATCATGTTTGTGTGGATTCTCATTCATCCAGGTCATGACGGTTGAATCCAACTAGACTTCTTGTTCTAGAACTCCTGAAGCCCCAGGATGAGAGGTGAAACATCTTCAACTTCCTAAAAGTCTAGTAGCACAACCCTCAAGGATTATAAGATCACAGTTGGAATGAGAAAATTATTTTTGACATGCCATTGTATGTGCGGTTTGTTTGCAAATCAAAGCTTTTTGGGGTTTATGGATCCACATTTAATCTGGATGATGGAGAACATATGCCAAAAAGAACAACCGACTTACATGAAGCATAGCGGTGGCTCAGTGATGCTCTGGGGCTAGAGGGTAAGATGGATTCCAGCAAGTATCCGGAAATCCTCAAACAAAAGGCCTCACACCATCTGATGTCATTTGACATTCCAAGAAGCGATGATCCCAAGCAGACCTCAAGGCTTGGTTTCAGAGGGAGCCTTAGAACATTAAAGAGTTCTAGTGCCACCACAATGGCCATATTTGTATCCCATAAAATAAATGTGTCATGGGGTTTGAAGAAGGTTAGGATTCGAAGAAGGTTATTTCAGCCAGGAATATTTCAGAACTGGAGGCTTTTGCCCCTCGAAGAATGCGGTAAGATTCCTAGAGAATGCTGCCAGAAGATGGTGAGACTTTTTGTCCCTACCAAGTACAAGATTATTTTTCTTAAGGGGGTTCCATTATTTTGAGACTGCAGTAGTCATTAAAAATTTACATTTTGTGTTGTATTTTGGAAAAAAACACATTTTTTAGCAAGCAGCTGATAAATAGTATATATATATATATATATATATATATATATATATATATATATATATATATATATATATATATATATATATATATATATATATATATATATATGCAAAGGCTGATTCCTACCATTCTGTGTACTTGAAATTTTTTCCTTAAACTACTAAATGTCATTTACCACCGTTCTTTTGTTAAAATCATCAAATCCCAGTAAAGGGTAAGGAATTACAAACTGGCTTTTTTTTTTTATTGCTATAAATACAAATAAATCTGCTCAACAGTGTCCAGGAAACAAACTGTGCTCTTCTCCGGTTCTCACCATGTCCTCGTGATTCATCTGCTCACTGCTGTGTGTGTGTGTGTGTGTGTGAGAGAGAGAGAGTCTTTTTAAACCACTTGTGAGGACATTTTGGTGAGTCTTCCTCGCAGCTTCAAAGGACTGTTTGAGAGTTAAGACTTGGCTTTAAAGTTGAGGGTAGGGTTAGAGTCAGGAATGTCATCAAGGGTCTTCCCATCTAGTGAAAGTTGTGTGGGTGTGTGCATGTGCGTACTGTTTGTGTGTGGGTGTGTGCTGCCTTCTGATCATCACATTCATCTATGAAGGCACCCAGTTTTGATTTGCACCTATCCCCTTGGGTTTATGGTACAGATCCTGCATGCTGTGATGAGCACTGCTGCATTCACACACTGTAAAACTTTCCATGCTTGAATTTGCTTGAGAGTGCACATGGAAAATCCGACTTTAGATTTGTAGGCTTCCTCAACAGATGGCTCTTTCAACACACTCGCCTCACGGCTCTTGCCAACCCCGAGACATCCACACACACTGAAACACCCACAGAACGGTGATTGTAGCCTTCATGCATGCAAATTGTTCTCAGACTGATTTCCCAACGTATCATTGGAGATGTAAGACACTCATGGAGGATGGAAACATTGAGTTAATCATGTTGAAGGGATAGCAGATCCGCCTGCGTATGCAGCTGCATCATCCTCACTTATCAGCTCATTATCGCTATCAGGGAACGCCGTATCTCCGTCATCAGTAACAAACCACAAACTGATTTACGGCGCCTGAAACAAGCCCGCAGAAACAAATTGTTTGGTAAATTAACTTAAACTTCACAACAGAACAAATGTATGATCAGGCAGAACTCACAATAATCCGACTGTGAATCATGGGAGGGGCCTGAGCCACAGGTGACGGCATGTATGACCGTTTACACCTTCGCCTGGAGCTACAACCGACAAAATCGGATTTTCCGTACTTTGGAAGACGGGCGAAAACATTTTGGTGTAAAATAAATTGACTTCTTGTAGTTTAAATCCGAAACTATATTATTTTTCTAAACGCACTTTTTTTGTTTGTTGTTATTTTTACATCCCACAGGAAGTCAGGAATGTTCTGAAATAATCCTCATTGCTGTGTCTGCAGATCCTTTGTGTTAACGTGATTACGCAAACGCTCTTTCATGGATCATTTTAAAATCCTATACACCAATCGACCTTAGTGTGAGGGAGAACTGGACTGATTTTGGGACAGGGAGGTTTTTTTTTTTTTACAACTGTAGGGGGAGAATAATCTCCAAACGTTTTCGAGCCTTAATTTCTCAACCCTTGGTGCGTTTTTTTTTTTTTTTTTTTTTAAATTTGGTGCATATGAATTGACTCCAGGAGATCTGTCTTGTATATTTCATATTTTACTCAAATTGTTCAAATTTCCACACTAGGGGGAACTATTTCTTGCAGAAAACACAGATTTCTGACATAACTTCCCAACCGTTTGTTCAGATCGACCTCATATGAACTTGCCACACAAGGATCAGTCTTTATTTATAAAGCGCCAATTCACAACAACAGTCGCCTCAAGGTGCTTTCAAGAAAGAGCAGGTCTAGACCAGACTCTTTATATAATTATCTACAGGACCCAACAAATTCCTCCTTGAGCAAGAACTTGGCGACAATATATTAGTCGTTAGGAGGAAGTTTTTGTGGGAAACAGTTTTTCATCTCTAAATCCCCAACTGTGAGTCCAGTTGTGTCTAAATTTAGCTCCTATGAAGTGACACAAAGAAATCTCTTTTTATTACTGAGCTCAGAAAAACGAATTAACTGTATTTGTCTTCATTATTGAGTCACACAGGGATCTGATCTCAGAGCATACTGCTGACTAAATGGAAATGTTAGGTTGAGATTTTTAATGAGTCACATTCAGTTTGAGGAGAGGATTGCTTGTACGACGCAGGAGATCGGGGCCTTTTCAGGGATATACCCTTGCTGGCGGGGACACCGGTTTCGTCTCCGTTGTATAAAAGCATGCAAACAGAAAAATAATTCTGAACTCAGTCTATTCTGCACACTTGGAATTCATATCACATCTTGATGTTCACCAAAACAGATGTCTGCTCGTCACCGAGCGCTAAGACGAGCCTGAGGAGGAACGCCGTTTATCACAGATGGCTGAATCCTGGCTTTTGTTCTGAATACACTCAGCGTGTGTCGCCACTTGCTGCCAGCGTTAAGGACACTTCAGCAGCTCCATTCTAACCACCACTGGCAGCGATTATTGACTCTTGATTATGGCGCTAGGCGAGTTTGAAGCGATGTGTTCACCATGATTTTCCCCCTCATTAATCTGCCACATTCCCTCTCCCCTTCTTTCTTTCCCCCTTTGTCTTTTCTCTTCTCCCTGGCCGGATCAGGAAGCCTCGTCCCGTCTCTCAGCTCGTGTCCCAGCAGCAGGTAACGCAGCAATTTGTGTTGCCCTCACAGCCCAAGAAGGAGAAGAAGGAGAGAGCGGAGAGGGAGAAGAACGACAGAGAGCCGGCGCTCAAGAAGAACAGTCACAAGAAGATGAGGTAAACAAGACGACACCAGGTGGAGGAATCAAGGGGAATCATCCGCATGAATAAACACTCTTTGATGCCACCTGACATTATACATTTCAAAGTGGTGACTTAGGGAGGCTCTTTGGAGGTTTCACTGACTTTGCGGCAAAGATCAAAGTGCTTTTCACTTTTTTTTCCACTTTGGAAAAATCAAATTAAAGAAAAAAGAAAAAATAGTGTTTTTGAAGTGAAGTTGATTAATGCAGAATCCCAGGTTGAGTTTTTCATTGGTTTGTTTTTTCTCGCTTTCCTCACCCATGTTCACTAACTCACCAGGCCCAGATTAAAAAACATCGACCGGAGCAGCGCCCAGCACCTGGAGGTGACGGTTGGCGACCTGACGGTCATCATCACAGACTTTAAGGAGAAGGCCAAACCCCCGTCCACTTCGGCGACGTCATCCAGCGCCGCCTCAGTGGCCGACCACCACAGCCAGAACGGCTCCAGCTCAGAAAACACAGAGAAAGGGCTCTCCCGCTCCTCCTCACCTCGAGGGGAGGGGAGCTCGGTCAACGGGGAGTCCCACTGAGTCCGAACCCCCTCCGGCCTCCACCCACATGTCATCTGCCACAGGTCACTTGGTGGAGCGTCCTGCCTCTACAGCTGTACAATACTGACTAAAGCCTTTCATTTTGTTCTTCTGGATATTTCTATAGGAATTAAGACCGTTGTTCGGAGCAGCGCTCGCGTCTGAGTGCAATCAGGTTAAAGATTCTCCATAGCACTGGAATCCTGCATTTAGAAAGCAATATGAATCATCTCTGGCTCCATGTTTGAAGTTTTGATTCATCTGGACGTTTGGTGTCACCTGGAAGGATCCCACAGGCTGACCCAGGTTTGCTCGATACCAGAGTATCTACTAAGGCAGTTTAATGGTGACTATGAACTTCTTCAGGACTGACCTGAGACATGTCTTAGTGACATCTGGACGAGCTTTACGGTCCTGGCTGGTTTCCTGTAGATGCACCGGTCCTTCGTCTTAGTTTCTTTCTCTTATATATTTTTTTGTAAATGAAAATGTGCATCCTTCATCTTCAGTGGCCGGCAGAGTGACCTCAACTTCCCCAGAGAGGAACCTTTACCTACCTGTTATAAAACCGTCTGCTACCCACCCTACCTTCAACCTCACAGAGAAGCTTTTGCTCCAGATCCTGATGCTCTAAGCTTTGATGTCTGCACTGCCTCTGCTTTAGAGCAACTTTTTTTGACAGAGCGTAGCAGCTGAACTGCAACTGGCACTATTTTTGCATCATGTTTGGAGCAGGCTGTTAAGTTCAGGTCATGTCTGTCAAGTCTGTATAAAGGCTCCAGGCAGGTTTTGATAAAAAAAACAACCTTTTTTTAAATGGTACAGGTAAGTATAGGCTAAGATTGTAAAGGATAATAACAGGTTGTTGTTGTTGTTGTTGTTTTGCTTGTGCCACTAATGACATTGACCCTTTTTATGCATTATTCCATGTTCGTTTGCATGGAATCAGCCAAGTTGGAGAAACGTAATCAGCTTCTTCAACAGCCATTCATTTTGTACAGCACATAAACACTAACCACAAACCTGCATTAAGTGATATTTTAGGTAGAAACGCCAAATTCAATCTGAGTAATGTCAAATCTGAAGATTTAGAGTAATATTGCAACTTCCTAGCTATATAGAGCTTTTCTTTTTTTAAATTTTAAATTAGTTAGCAGCTGTTAGCGGCCAAGAACGGAGAAAAAGAAGATGGTAAAAGTGAGCTTAAAAATGAGATAAGTATTGGTTAGAAAGGAATCCTCCTGGAGGCTTTTGTTGGTGTTAGATATGAATATATATATAGTTTATTTTCTTTTAGTGAAGCTTGTAGACCTGATGCGAAGAAATGTCACTTAATGTAGCTTTAAGATTTATTGAAGCTTTGTTAGTAATGCTGCATTCATGTCACATTGGAAATTGGGAAAATACAAGCTCCAACTCAAAAATAATTTGAATGCCCTTTCAGATTGGGTTTTTTATTTTATTCCCAGGAAACCCTTGCAGAATTTCAGAGCCCAGATTTCCAAAACATGTCTTCATAATCCTGGCGTTTTCTGTTCTGACAGTAATATCACACAGGTGGTGTAATTATGTTTGTTTATTCTTAAAGGTGCAGTGTGTTAAACTTAGTGGCATGTAGTGCTGAAGTTCTGGATTGCAAATTTATGATATTTCATCCCTCCCTACTCAAGAATCTACGGTGGCCTCCAAGTGTCAAAATGATGCACTCTGTAGAAATGTAGGTCAAATCTTACATGTAACATAACAAACACCATATTCCAGCTTGGGAAGGAGAGGGAGTACCGGTCAGGGGGGCACTGTAGAACTCACAGGCGGGGCCAAGAGCCACCTTCTCCCTGAAACCATTTCCAGTCGAAAACCGGATTGGGTTCAATCACTCAAATATCATTTAATTATATACCACTTAAAACTCATCAAAAAGAAAGAGAAAGTGATTTAAATAATGAAGACACTTTCACCTTAGCCCTGAACCGTGCCCAGCAACACACAAGGCCAAAATGACCTCAAGCATAGAAAAGCAGGAACTATAAAAACAGGATATAGAATTAAAAAAATAATGCCGCCAACCCAAAATGGAACCATGAAAACAGAAACTGAGCTGAACTTTAACTCAAATCTTCCGAAATACACCGAGGAAACACTGGAGGCGGTAAAAACTATTAAAAAGACTACTACTACTTTTAGTGACAACTGCTTAAAATGCCGACTGATAAAACATAAAATAACAATAAAAAACTGAGTGAAATCTAGACAAACATTGATTTAGAAGGAAGCCTGACTAAAACGGTGTGACTTGTGTTCGTAGTGCTTTGCTGGTGGAAGAACGGGTGCAAGTTGGAATTCTTTAGCCTGTAACAACTTATTCATTATCGTCTTCTTAGTAGCTTTTTTTAACGTTTCGTCATCTTTCTGCCACTTCAACGTGAAAAGTATTTCCTAGAGTCGTTGTTCAGTTTCCTGCGTGGAAGAGAAGCCGCCACCTCTGGGGATGTCAAGAGCTTTTTCTAAGCTAGGCGATGCTTATTTTCAGCTGATTAAACACGAACTAAAACATAGTTATGAATATTATATTCCATTCATTCAAAGAGATCTTACACACTGCACCTTTAAAGTATCATCGGTGACATTGCCATGTAATAACTGACATTAGCACACTAGCCTATAGAAGCTAGTGGGCCACTAGCTTGACTAAACTGGGGGGAACAAACATAATTGTTTTTGTTCCTGAGTCGATCATGTGAAGACACACTTTTCAGAGGTCGGAAATTCACTAATTGGATTTACGCCGTCTGGAACGCAGCGTAAAGACAGACGGCGTGAAATTAAATTCCGGATAAATTGCCTCATCAATGACCGACATCCTTCCGTGATGTTACACCATGGTTTCCGTCAGTCACATGACTCCCACAGACGACCATGTTACGAGCCGTAGTGGTCATGAATGGGTCTGATTTTATTTTCTCGAGCTGATTTCACGGCAGGTTTATGACTGTAAAGTTAAATACTTCGGAGACGCTGATTGCACAATGTGAAACGGATAAAGGGGCTGCGACACTGGTTTTTTTGATCTGCTGCACAAACACTGCTGCAAATGCTCCTTGTCGGCGCCGAATATCAGAGGGTGCTCCTGCTGTTCCGCCTCCACAGTGGACCCGGTGTGGACAGAACAGGACAGCATTGACTGGTGGACGTTTTTTACGATGGACCTGAGTTTGGATGGACTTCACAAACTGTTGAGATCCCTGCGGTCTGATGTAGCAACGAGGCTTTAGAGAACTCTAGATCACCCTAACGACACAATAACTTATAATAGCTGTAGAGTACTACACAGATTAAATGGATATTTCTAAAAAAAAAAAAAATACAGTACTACTATGTTTTGACGTGCTTGTATTCTCCATCATATCAGTGTTATGGTTCAGACTATTTTTTCTTTTCTTTTTCTTTTTCCTTTTTCTTTTTTTTTTTAACATGAGCGTTTTAGCACACCTCCTGAGAACCGTCATGGCATGATAATATTATGGTCTCGGTGTATCGTGGGACGGGCTTTATCTCCTTGTTTGCATCGTCGAACACGTGGGCGGCGTCGCCTCGCAGGTTCCTTCACGCTAGCTGGGACTCGGCGTGGGAACTCTGCGAACAGACGCTCCATATTTGGTTGTGGCAAAAATGGAAGGACACTTGAAAATATGTGGGTGTCACTTGTTGGTATGTTCTGTTCCCTCTTTTTGCTTTTGTCCCATGCTCAGTTGTTTTACAGTGTGTGAACTTGTTTATTACATGTCTGAATAAGAAAATAAGAAAACTTCAAACAATAACCGTCTTTTCTTCTGCGCACACAGTAAATATCCTTTGCCAATTTTTTTTCTCGGTATATTAGGTTTTGCTCTTAGCTACGTCTTATCTTCAACGCAGAGCATGCCCACATCCATACACTGTAAAACTGAGGATACTCAAAACCTGTGTCGTAAAAGTCATCTTTCCTTTTAAGATAAGTTAACTCATTCGTTTTTATTTGTTTTGTGTGTTTTAATCATTTTAAATCACTCTTTAATATAACTTTTGGAACGCAGTTGTATTAAAGGACCAATTCATCTATAGTGCAGGTTTTTCGGGGTAAACAGAGAAAGATTCATACAAACATTAGGTGAACATGTAAACTCAGAAAGGCCCCGAGGCCAAGGTTGGTTTTTAACCCACAGCTTTCTTGCTGGATTTGAACCCAGAACCTTTTTGCTGTGAGGCAACTATGCCACCCATGGTAGTGTACGTGATAATTATCCCGTGGCCAGCGCAACCACAGCTGCAGTTTCTTCATGTTAAAGCGATAACTCAAAAAGAGTTTCTTGGATCGTTTTCAACTTTTACATCCGCGTAGACTTGAGGGCGAGGAAGGAGTGGTATGATTTTTGGAAAAGGTTGTATATATCCAACACCAGGGGGAGCTGTATCTCCAAAAGTTTCCGGATCGTGATTTTACGATACAGTCCAAATTTGGTGGCTTAAGGAGATATATTGTGTTTTACTCCAACAGTTCACATTTTACTCAGTAGGGGGAGCTTTTTATTAAAAAACTTTTCTGTTGGTTCGATTTGGTCCGATTTTGGAGAATGTAAAGTTTATAGTAGGAGAAGTTCTGAGCAAAATTTTCAAGTTTTTGCAAATATATCCAATCAATTGATTTAAACATTCAAATTTTAGTCTGTGTAACAGTGGAGTTTTAATTATCTTTGAATTCATCATTTTATGTACCAGTTCCATCGTTTCCTAACGACTGGAGAATAAAGAGTTCTATGAGACAAAGAGCAGCAAAAAGGTTCTCATCATTTTCAAGTTCATAGAGATTCTACACAAAAGATTTATTCTCACGATTCATGTCCGTTAATGTGAGCGTTTGGGTTCCCCGTGTATAATAGCTGTAGTTAAAAATGAATAAATAATGGAGTTCATATGTTGTATAGAGTAATTAAGAGAAGTCACTCAAAACCACCGGGGGGGGGGGATTCAAATGGCAAAAATCCTACATGAGAAGAGACGAGTGAAAGACTCACATTCTGTACTTCAGAATAACATGAATATTCTAAAGGAATATACAACCGAGAGGAAATATACAAAATAAAAACAGAGATTAAGGCCTGCTGTGTTTTAATACTCTGGTTGAGGGTTTCTACTGACCACATGCTGTTACAACTGTAGAGCGGGTCTCGGTTTAATTATATGCATTATGCACATTATTAACACACTAATACCAGTGTGGTGTACCGCCTGTGTACTGGTACATGGTACCGGTATCTGGGGTGGAGGAGTGGGACATTAAGAGTCTTTGGATCCACTTCTGCTACTGTCTATATTCTGAAACAGTAGATTTCCAAGATAACCTGAGCTTTAAACAGAATTATCTCAGCTCAGGTGCATATCAGATTTACTGGCCCAGTTTACTATCTGTCGCTTTATTGGCGATAACTGCTTCACACATGAACAGTTTTAATAGCTCAAAGTGTTTTGGTACCACTTTACTTTCATGAGACCACCTGTTAAAACTCTTGTTTATTAATTAGGTTATGAACACTTTATAAAGTAGTAATAAGCAGCTTCACAACGACTTGCTGCTTGCCAAATAATGAGCACACTTTTAACCGGCTGTTGGTTACTTTTATGTTTTCCATCAGCTTGCAGGATCTTTTGTTGTGAATGAAGTTGGTTCTTCCCTGAAATGATGCTTGAACCAAATTCCGATCCAATCACCGGTTAAATTGTAGTAAGCAGATATCTGATCACACTGACGGTCTAACATGCTAATGGTGATCAATCTCGCCAAATAGTGAACCTGCATCGATTGTGGAATACTATGTTATAACTTGTTTATAATCATTTATTAAGGATTCATGAAGTGTTAACAGCCTGATTAATAACCAAATTATAAACAGTTATAAACATTTTATGAGGGTACTCTCATAAAATGAGATAAAATTCTTATTTAGTCCTGTGTTCAAATTCCAACTGGAGATTTTCTCGTTAGGATTCAAGTGGATTGGCTGTGACAGCCACTCTAGAATGTTCCAGGACTTCTTCTGGAAACATGGTGGACTTTGAGATCCGTTTGGGATCGATAGTTCTTTTGGAGTTTTCAAGATTCCTCACAGATTTCCTGATACTTGATGGTCCTTCCGTCTGGAGCGTCACGAAGCTATCGCCATGACTCATTGTAGGTGGGATGTTCTTGTCCGTACGGGCCCCAAAGGTTCCATCATGGTTTCCCCCTCACTACAGAACAACATCCCAAAACGTCTGTGTCTCTTATCTACATGCTCTTACCATTCTGGAGGAGACTTAAACTGCTTCTGGGTCCCCAGTGGATTTTGTTTATGGAGCTCTTATCTAAATGTTGGCCTTCAAAAAAAAGTGACTACTGCTAAAAGTAAGTCGATGAAGGTTAGAAGTGTTTTAGCGACATCTGATTTGTAAATGTGTTCTCTTGGAGCATTATCATAGCATATTATATTATTATTTCCATGTGGGGTGAAAATAAACCATTAATGTTGCACTGAACTATTTTTAGCACATCTGTTTGATTTGCAAATTGCAAAAAGCTGAAATAAAAATGATTAATTAACACATTAATGGGATTTGAATACATTTGTTTCCATCTGTATAGAGTACACTCAAAAAAGTGAATCAAGTACTTGCATCTATTTATATATAAATATTATAATATCGATTTTATTTATATACTCTTTTTTTTTCTTTCAAATGTAGCATAAATCTGTTAATTGTGAAAATAATCACATTTAATTGATTTGTTTTTCCTATACTTATCAGGAAATTACTTTTGAAGGGTGATTGTATTTAAAACACATGAAGTTTTACATAAATCTCATTTTAACTTGTTTTATTCATGTTTTATTGACCAAACAATATTCATAACATATTTTATGTTAAAAAACAAACAAACATACATTTAAATTTAAATGAAATTATTAAAATACATCAATCTTAAATATTAGGCTTAGATATTTTTTGAGTGTGTGGTTTAGAAACCAATTATCCTAATTACCACTGAATGAGTCACTAACGTCTTTCCCTCCAGACTAAATGAAAAGTCCTCCGACAGTGAGAGCAGACACTTGAAGCCTCACAGAGACTTTTCAGACGGAAATCAACAGAAAGTTGCTGCAGATGAAGCGAGGAGGGGGGAGGAATCGACTTACTTATCGCTCCCACCCTTCCCCCATCAGGGTTCCCGACCTCCTGAGGGTCTGTGTGAGGAGCATCGAGTTAAACACGGAGAATAGAGACACGAACCGGAAGTCTTTCCGCACTTTCAATGTAAAAGCTTCAAATAGATTTATTATAATGCCACATGACGACGTAATGCAGAATGACGTATGCTAGTTTTCCAAGCGTCATTTCTTTCAGGAGTTATTTTGAAAACCTAAAAGAAAGAAAGTAAAAAGCACAAATCTACAAGATGAAGGGTGGCACAGCACAAATCAAAAGAGATATCTGAGGATGAACCAAAAAAATAAGGTCCATGATTTTTATAATAAGAATAATTAAAGAGCCATTCTGGAGTGACATGTCAAAATGATGCTTTATGGATAAGAAGACTCACTTCAAGGTTACGTGAGTGGCTTACTAGAAAATCCTACTCAAAGATTAAATTACTAAAAAATAAAATATAGCAGCATTTGCATATATATTTTTTAGCGCTATCATTTTTGCCTTGACTTTTTTTTCTCAACAAATCTGGCTTAATGTATTTCATATCTTTAAGAATAAATAATGCTGCAATTTAAAATGCAAATATATATATATTTAAAAATAATAATAATAATATATATATTTCTTTTCTAATTTTTTATGTATATATAAGAGTAAATCGTAGGGGGAAAAAATACTCATAATTCCAGAAGCATGTTTCTTTGAAGT
This sequence comes from Lophius piscatorius, assembly GCA_009660295.1. Classification (NCBI taxonomy): domain Eukaryota; kingdom Metazoa; phylum Chordata; class Actinopteri; order Lophiiformes; family Lophiidae; genus Lophius; species Lophius piscatorius. Next base: position 100,263 of record VRLP01000253.1, read on the forward strand.
GTGGGGGTAAAGTCTAGAAGTTTTAATTTTACTGAAAATATTTTTTTAAACAATTCTGAGAATGAAGTCAGAATTTACAGAATAAAGTCAAAAATGAATTTGGCCCTAATCGTCTTCCATACAAATAGCGAGCCAGTAAAAGAATACGCTGATTATTATTTTTTTCCTAAAGCCTGAAAATGACGGATGTGAGGGAAGAAGCTGCACGGTTTAAATATGACCGCTAGAGGGCCCTGTTGCCACGCTTGATAACACTTTTATTTTCTAAAGATTGACCGGAAGTAGGTTAGCATATCGTTGAGCTTCGCTGTGATTGTAAACACGAACGTTTGTGTGTCATGACTTTAGCTCTAAATTACGGTTACAAACGGAATAATGCGGCGGTACATTCGTGCACTGACGCTGTGCACAGTGTTCGCCGTGTTATCGGGCTTGTATGTTTACAGTAAGCTGCTTGACTCGGACGGGCAGGTCGGAGGAAACGGACCGAAGAGGAGTTTCATCCCCCAGAGAGTTACCGAAGGCAGGCGAGGGGTCGTGGACCAAACTCGGCCCCAAAGCCCACACTGGTACAATAGGTAAATCGGAATATCCGGTTTATTAATCATTTAATTATCAGAAATATTTAATATCAGTCAATTTAATAGGTGATTTAATCGACAGCTACACTGGACCTTCATTTTGATGTATAGGAATGTGACACCGACCGACGGCTTCAAGCAAATTAGCGTTTTATCCCATTTAACAAACGTTTCATGCTTCAAATCGAAGGAAATAACGCGAGACTTACAGGTGTGTGACTTCACGTTAGCCCACGTGACGTTCCCGAATTTATTGACACCTCAATTGAAAGTTGTGGTAAATTTGTCCTACGAAACTAACTAAACCACGTTTTCAATTTTATTGTAGTGATTCATAATCATCAAATACTTATTTATTACAACGGAGTAATGTATGAAATATAAAAACCTTTTTTTAATGCATTATTACCTTGTAATGACTTATAGCTTATTTATTATTTATTTGGACTCAGCTAGCCGTGGAATTTAGTCAACACACTCTGTACACTCTGTAAACCGACATTAAACTAACTAATTCCATCAACTATCTGAATCTACTTCCTGTCATTCAGGTACATCATGCGTCAGCGGGGTAAGGCGGACGCCAGCGGTGGCGGCCTTCAGATAAGACCCGAACCTCCCATGCACCTGGCGGTGGTGGCCTGTGGGGATCGGCTGGAGGAGACGACCACCATGATCAAGTCTGCTGTGCTGTTCAGTATCAAGAGCCTCTACTTGCACATCTTCGCCGAGGATCAGCTACACGCCAGCTTCGTGGAAGTTGTGAGTGGAATGGATTTTCACAATAAAAGGCTGAACGTTCGAATGTATTGACCGTACATGTGTTGACCACATCGTGTACTAAATAAATACTCATATTAGGAATCTCGTGTGTTATCTGTGTTCCAGCTGGAGTCGTGGCCTGGTTTTATTCGCTCCAAGTTCAACTACACGGTCTACTCCATCAGCTTCCCCAGTGAGAACGCAGCCGAGTGGAAGAAGCTCTTCAAACCCTGCGCCTCTCAGAGGCTTTTCTTGCCCGTGAGTTTTCTTAACGAGAGGAGAGGCTTCAGGGTTAAACGACACGAGTCAAGAGGACAAGGAGCTCTCATTTGTGAAATAAGTTTGAATCTTTAAAGACGGGAATAGTTACTAGGTGTTTATACTTAAACATCCGCAGATTGAAATATCTGAAAATCTTAGTTTAGACGAGACTTTATTATTCCCAAAGGGAAATGATAGTTTTATAAGCAGAACACAGGTATGGGACGTAAACAAAATAGAAACCAGGGATGAACCTACGCTGTCGTCCCTGTAAGTATAGGTATATCCCAGAAAAGCCCCGATCCCCTGCGTTTTACAAGCAATCCCCCTGATTGATGTCCTCAAATTAAGTGTGACTCATCAATAATCTCAAACAGTCAATATTAACTCGACCTAACTATTTCTATGAGGTCATCAGTCTGCTCTTAGATCAGATCCCAGAGTGACTCGATAATGAAGGTAAATACAGTTCACCAGTGTCTCTGATCTCAGTCAGTGGTTGTATTTTATTCTATCGCAAATCTTCTTTGTAAGGCCGCAGGGAACATCAGAGAGTCCTGATCCGAACACGGCAGAGCGTCCTTATGATCAATTGTCTGTGTCTCCGTCTCTGCAGCTCATCCTGAAGGACGTGGACTCTGTCGTCTACGTTGACTCGGATATCCTCTTCCTGCAGCCTGTGGACCACCTGTGGGAGTTCCTGTCCCAGTTTAATTCCACCCAGATGGCCGCCATGGCCCCGGAGCACGAGGAGCCCCGCATCGCATGGTACAACCGATTTGCCCGGCACCCCTTCTACGGCAGGACGGGCATCAACTCGGGCGTCATGCTCATGAACATCACGAGGATGAGGAGCACCTTATTCAAGGTAGGGCTGACTGAAGCAGGAACGTTCACCAGTTAGTGAGGTTGGGTTTTCTTTGGTGTGGTGTGCCGCCGTCACTGACCACAAGATGTCCTCCTGGTTCTGCGGTGGCTGAGCGCAGAGGCCTCTTTGACTCTCGTCTCTCTTCGTGCTCGTGTTGACAGAACGACATGACATCTGTGGGGCTTCGCTGGGAGGAGCTGCTGATGCCTCTGCTCCAGAAATACAAACTCAACATAACCTGGGGCGACCAGGACCTTCTCAACATCGTTTTCCACCACAACCCCGGTAAGACCAGCAGCACCTACAGCATGTATAGGTCCATATGCAAAACAGTAGGTAAGCATATAAACAACATTTATAAACCTCCATGATGAAACTGGAGACCGATATAAAAACTCAGACAGCATAAAAATGACGGTGGAAGTATTCATCCGTTTCTGCGTCCTTTCCCAGATGGTCCAGAGGATTTTCTTTTTTGTTGTTGTTGTTGTTAATTAACAACACTGTCATTCCAAAAACATGGGAAAATAATTTCTTTGCATATTTTATGTCTTATTAATTTAAAGTCTTCGACACTGAACTTACCATAAAATGACAAACTGTTTGGTCTGTCATGTTTTTAAACGGTAAAAGAAATACTTTGTTTATCGTGGAGAAAAGTCCATTATAACTAGAACAGCTCAAGTATTTTGGTAAAACATGTTTTGAGAAAACTTTTTCACCCTTATTAGACTTTATTCTTTGGGTCAAGTCACATAATTTGGTTTAGTGAGTCCTCAAATGCTTTAATATGCCCCGCCCCCTTAAAAACTTTCCCAGTAGCCATGGTTAATGCCTCTTCCTCTGTGGCCCTTTTGACCAGTGGGGCCCCCCGGGCTCCATCCTCGGCCCCTTACTGTTTTGAATATACTTGCTGCCACTAGGTCATATTATAAACAGGGTCAGTCACATTTTTTCAATAAGATATAGAGACTCAAAATGAGATAAACCAAACAGTTGAGCAGGACATCAAAGGGTTCTATGACATTAAAGGATTAAAATGGGAGTGTGTGTGTGTGTGTGTGTGTGTGTGTGTGTGTGTGTGTGTGTGTGTGTGTGTGTGCGTGTGTGTGTGTGTGTGTGTGTATTTGTGACGCAGAGTCTGTGCAATGTGAGCATCATGACGCATCTAACTGGCAAGGAATCGGTTTAGTCGGTCATTGGTCATAGGAAAATAATCCTCACTCTGTGGATTAATCCACCAGCTGTTTGATTGATGCACCTCCACCACAAACACGACTGTAGCGTCACTAAAGGACCGGAGGATCCCTCATAAGATGATGAATTTGTTGCTCTATGTCACTGGCTGAGGCGTCTGCTGTTCATTTATCGCGCTTGTCCCGTGGACTTAAGTGTCTTAATGTTTGTGCACCTCCATTTTCAGAGTATTTGCTGGAGTTTCCGTGCCAGTGGAATTACCGGCCAGATCATTGTATCTACGGCAGCAACTGCGCGTCAGCTGAAGAAGACGGCGTCTACATTCTGCACGGAAACAGAGGGGTTTACCACGACCACAAACAGCCGGCCTTCAGGGCCGTTTACGATGCCCTACGGATGGTGAGCGAGAGTTCAGGATGGAATGGAACATAGGCCTCCTCTGAGGTTCTTCTAAACCTGTGTGCTCGTATCTGTGCGGTTGACCATACCAGAAAGATCAACCACGGTAAAACAGTCGTCCTCGACAGCGAGGGTTTGTCCCCAAAAAGCCCCCAATCCCTGCGTAGTACAAACAATCCCCCTGATCGACCTCCTCAATGTAAATGTGGCTCATTAATAACAGTCCATATTGACTACAACTGTTTCCATGAAGTCAGCAGTCTGCTCTAAGATCAGATCTCATAGTGACTCAATCGTGAAGATAAATACGGTTCACTAGTTTGTCTCAGCTCAGTGGACACTTCTCCATATGTCAATTCTTATGAGCTAAAGTTAGACACAATTTGACTTATGGTTGGGAAGTTACGAGCGAGAAAGTAAAGTATGACAAAGACAAGGGAGATCTCCTCAAGTTGAAGTAATATCTGCTTGAAGTGGTTCGTCTCAGATGAATATGGACTGATCACGGTCGCCTTTAGACTCGAGCTTCGACTTTGACTCAGCCAGAAGGACCCCACCCGAGGATTTAAGGTCAGGAGCCGGCCTCACGAGGAGTTATCGGTTCTGTTGTCGCAGTACGATTTGTATTTCTACCTCACAAATAGTGGATGCAGGGTGTCGGGCGTGTCGTGAATTTAAGTGTCGCCTGAAAATCGCACCTTGTTAAAAAGAGTCTCATGGGTGCATTCAGGCTGAAGGAAAGTGCCAGATGGGCCTTTCCAGAAGTCTAATTTAGCAGAACATCTGATGAATGGAGGCCTTTAACACCACTGGTGACACACCTGCCCTCCTCCGCTGCTCCGTCTCTGCACCCGCCCACAGCAGACTGTAGACCGGCGCCGACCCTAAAACCGCTGCTTAAGTGTGCCTGAAACCAGATTATACGTATTTGGAATCGCAAATCGCTGCCGTTCTCAGAAGGTTGGAGCGAAAGCTAATTTCCCCAACGAGGATGTTTATGGCTGTTGACCAACCCCGTAATGACATTGACGACACCAGTGGCATTTACTTAATGAAGCCATCAACACTGGGAGTTTCATTGCTTTCCTATTAACGAAGCATTGAACGTAGATCAGAGCAGCGGCTGATCCATACTTCCGCCACGGCCTGCAGTTAAAACAACAGCTTTGTAGGACAGGATCAATGACAAACACACGTGTAGCAGTGCTGCATGAACCTCACACTCAGGCAAAAACACAGCTTCTCCAACTGTCAGTGCAGGTATTGATACTTTCACAGGTATGTGGTTAAGTCTGGTTTGCCAGGTGGACGGAGGAGTGTGGATTGATCCGGCGTGTGTTTAATCTTACCGGACAAACCATTTCTACTGTTGTCTGTTTGCGTACTACTGGCACAGAGGGAACTAGAAAAAGCCCTCAGAGAGTGCAGACCTCCGACGAGGCACAACATGGAGGCACATGAATGTCTGAGTTACTGCCAGCCTCTAAATCTACAGACAACTCCAACAAACTCTCACTCTATCTCTCAAATACTCTGTAGCCGGTCCTCTCCGACGCCTTCCACTTCAGCGTCTCTGTTCAGCCCACTGAACTCCAGCTCCACCGCCAAGTGAGCATTTGTGAAGCAGTCCAAAGAGCAGATTGCGGTTAATATTCTTGCTCAAGGACCGTACGAAATGTGGACAGCAAGGGCTGGGATCGGACTGCCGACTTTTGAGTTGAGGGACGACTGAGTGGGAATAGACAGAATATAATTGTGAGATAGATGTGAGTGCAGGAAGAAGACTAGAAAAACACCTGTGTGCACATTGAAGTGTGGGTACAGGAGGTAGGTGGTTTTAATGTTATGGCTGATTGGTGTAGTCACCTCCACAGCGAGACAAAAGCTTATAATGACATAATAGATTATTTTTTTAATAGTTGATTAATTCTTCCCGTTGAAATTTCAAAATGTCCCAAAGCGGCGAGAAGCAGAACATCCTGGCATTTTAGCCGCCGGGAGAGAAAGTTCTGCTCTATAACAAACTTGTGTAATTATCACCGTTTTTTTCCCCGTGTTGATCCTCTAGAAGATAAATCACCAACGTCTCAGCCCTACAGCCATCTACCCGTTTGGTCACAAGTCATTAATCCTGCCTTAAAGATGAGTTTTTCTTTGATGGGAAATAACAATCTTCATAAACTGGAGACAGATGGACGAGACACCGCGCGTCTTAATGTCACTCGGAGAAACCAGAACACAACCGGCATCGCTCCCCCCTTGTCTGCGGCGGCCTGTGTCCGTCATTAAAGCCTCCCCCTCCCTCCGCTCCGAGAAGCTGATCCCAGGAAGCGGCAGTAAAATTTTTACAGCCAATGGTGCGTTTAGGGGCAGAGCCTGCACACCGGCGGGGGTCCGTCGGCCCCACAGAATCAATACTCCAACTGTAAACGCAACTTTATGAGCGGTGTGTGTGCGCACCCTCGTAAAAAGAGCCGTTCTCTCCGTGACCCAATATCAGGGACCCGACCGCAAGAAAATGAGATGGCATAAAGAATGTTAATTCCCCTTTGATTTCCTCGGAGCGTTGTAAAGGCCCCTTCATTATCGGGCAGACATGAGATTTCTTCTGTAATCCCTTCTAATCACCGGACGGTAAGCCTACAGCGTAAAACTCCGACTCTGGTGATTCCATTTAGGTTTTGGCCGACCGGCCGATCAGATTAGATTGGGAGTCCCGTCCGAGCCCGGCGCGCCGCGAGGATTTGGTTTTTAATTTATCGAGGGAGGGACGTCTTCCAGGCACCGGCGCCGCCTGGAGCATCGCTTGGCTTCCTTGCTGAGGGAATCCGATCCGTTTCCCTGGAACAGTCGTCCCCCGGGGGAGTTTTTAACCGTGGTTTTCGGATTTCGCCGTCTCATTTGAAGTTTCCGAGCCAAACGCCTCCCCCCGCCCTTCAGCGCTCTGATGAAACCGGGGGAGATAAAAAGATACGAGGCACGTTGGCAACATTAGACTCGATGGATGGATCGGTCTCCTTCACTCCAAAAGATTCAGTCCAGCTCCTTGTTGCAGCAGCAGAACGTTTCAATATTTAATCCTTTTCCCGATTGGTTGTTTGCCTGAATTCCATTCCCAAACTGAACTTTGATGATCTTTACAACTATCAGGTGTATTTGCATAACTTGGTGTCTCTGGACAGGTAAGAGGGAAAATCATTTATCTTATTGTACTTGTTACGATGTGCGAGAACTTTAACTGTCATTTAATGCAAAAAATACTTATATTTCTGTTCCCCACCTGATTCTCTCAGTCATTAAACTCAGGAACTCTTTCATTACATTTGATAGAAATACCACAAAAACTACATTTATTCCACACAGTTTTTGTGGGCCAGGCCCACGGTACGGGTATATCCCTGAAAAGCCCCCAATCCCCTGCTTTGTACATGCAATCCCCCCCGAATGAATTCAAATTAAGAATGAAGTTATGCCCGAAATACAGTGTTTCTTTAAAAAGCTCCCCCTAGTGGGTGAAATATGAAGTGTGCCAGATACACATTAGATCTCCTTGATGCAGTTCATATGAGGTAAATCTGGACTAAATCGGACCAACGATTGAGGAATTATGGCTAACCCAAAGTCAATCCAGTTCTTCCTTGAACTAAGGTCTATGTGGGTTAATAATTTGAAAAGGGTCCGTGAATGAGTTTTTGAGTTATGGTGGTAACATGAAGTTCCTGTCGCGGACGCGGTGACGACGCTGACAATTCCATAATATCCCCGACTTTTCCGCGGATATAAAAATGTTTACAACGTAGCTAGATGACCAATTATGAGCCGAGGGTGTTTCTAACCAGCAGTTTGTTTCATCCTGCCAGTATCCTTTCGGTGCCGACCCAGTGCTTTCTCTGCTGGATCCTCTGGAGGAGGAACTGCTGAACACGACCCACACTTACTGTGGAAAAGCCCACCCGCTCTTCACCAAGAAGCTGGCAGGCAGCCTGGCGGACGTCAGCAGGAATCTTCTTCGCGGACGGTGACGAAGGAGAGGGGGGAAAGGAGAAGGCAGCGACCTGTGGCTCCTCCTCAAGCAAGAAGCTGCACAGCTTTTCCTCTAATCTTTGAAACCTCAGAGCAGTTTCCTTCCCCTGACCGAGACGCCACTGAACGGAGGTGAAGGCAGGAGCGACGGTCTCAGTGAGACGAATAACGCTTTGCTCTGGATAAGAGCGTGATGTAATTGCGGGAAACAGTCCGTACGCCTCAGAAGGTCCGCGGGCCTCGGAACAAAGTGCTGAACTTGACAGAGAAAAATGTTTACGACACCAGCATGTAGCATGTCTCTCTCTCTCTCTCTCTCTCTCTCTCTCTCTCTCTCTCTCTCTCTCTCTCTCTCTCTCTCTCTCTCTCTCTCTCTTCCCCCCTTGTCGCCTGCTGAAGGTGAACATTTGTGACGGTGCAGCACCGGTTCAAGTTTGACTTTCCATATTGGAGAATTCTATTGAACCCGTTGAAAGACTCTTCTTAAAAGAGACTGCGTTCGAGAGGGGAATGCACTGGACCACTTTGAACCGCCGAATTACCAATAAGATGGTAGAAAAGTCATTGTTCAGAGAACATGCCTGGAATAATAATTACATCTCTTGAGTTTTCAGACGACTGTGAGACGCCGCCGTGTGAACGGTGATGGTAGTTGTTTGTTTGTTGTTTTCTATAACACCTCCATCAGGGTGTTTGCCTTTTCTTTATTGACGAAATGTTTTTATTATTCTGTTTTTAATAAGCTAAATAGTTCACACACTGTGTGAGGGTTCCACTCCTATTGAGTAAGTCGATGATGTCACGTCATGCAGCACAAATGATGTTTACTTTCATACGTTTCCATTGATTGTGGTTTTTGCTGTTTTTAAAAGGTGTCTCAATCCAGATTGAACACATATGCAAAAGATTGTGTATCGTAATCTACGATAAAGAATGCAGCCAGTACACGTTAAAGTCGAACCACACACATTTCTACTGAATAAGCTACAACTGTCTCGATGCCAAAGTCTTTCTTGTTATTGCGTTAATGATGGATTTTGCACTGTTGAATGTATTTTGAACACATGGGGTTGATGTTGTTGTCACTTCTAATATGTGTTTAGCTGTAATATAAGAATGTTCTTACAAGAGTTGTTGTTTAAAAATGTTTTCTTTTTACATTAAAGATTTCAATTTTGTGGAATTTTTCATGCAGTGTCTTTTTTACGCACCAGGGGGCGACATTCTCTGATATATATATATATACCAGCAGAGCAGTTTGACCTTAGAAAAAAAACATTTTAATAATGTACATTCAGAAGTGCAAAAAATCCCCTTAGAAAGACACATAATTGAGCATTTAGTGGAAACAAAACTCTTCAATGACTTTTTCAAATGTTTCTAATTCATTAAGTTTTTTTTTTTAATTATCCTGAGAGACCAAAGCATTCCTTCTATTCTTCAATTTCCCAGGATGTTTTAAACCTTTTTTTGAGTCGGCCTCAAAAATAAACCGCACTTAATTTTTGAGGCCGACTCAAATTCCTAATTATTAAAGAAAACCAAACACACTTGGAACACCTAATTATTTAGAGATCAAGTAACTAAACCTTCTTTTGAATAAAAATGTAGTTGTCCCAACATAGAAACTTATTTTTTACATAATTATATCCCCAAAAACTTGGAAAAAGTCAGTTGCATACTTCCGACACTAGGGGCAGCTTTACCTCCTACAGGTAAAAGTCGTTAGCGCATCGGGTCCTTGTTAACGAGATAACTCAAAAAACAGTTTTGTGGCTCAGTTTCAAATATGCTTTCATTGACCTTAGTGCATGGAAGAACTGGATTGAATTTTGGAACAGTTGTTGCAGCTTTCACAGCTAGAGGGAGCTTCACCTCCAGAATCACAGTTTTCTGGCCATAACTTCTCCACTATTGGTCCGATTTATTCCAAATTTGGTGGATATGAATCGACTCTATGAGATCTATCTTATATAAGTCATAATCTTTACTCTACACATTTGGTCACTAGGGGGAGCTTTTTCAAAACAGCTCTGTCCAAGGAGTTCAATCAGAGGAGTTGCTTGTACAACTAGAGTTATGCTTAACTATGGGTGATAAAAGTAAACATTTAAACAGATAATACAAAATGAAACATAGCTCAAAGAAAAGGACGGACCTTCTGGATGTCGTTTTGTATCTGAAGTTACAGAGCAGTAAAGATTTCCTGCCATAATGGATGTTAGAACTTACCTTTGAGATGGAAATTCTACTTTATTGTTCAGCTGAAGTTGGTTTATTTTGCCAACACAGGTTATGACGTTATGACAGAAGCAGGTAGTGTGATGGACAATTCCTAAAATAATTAGCAAATTTAATGTTGGTTATAATGTTATGGCTGATTTGGTAATCTCCTGTCTCCCCCTGAAGTAACAAGTTTGGGGGCCCCTATTTGAGAATCGCTGGACTCGGACTGTCAGATATTTAAAGTGAATTGCTTTGAAGGACAATGATATAATTAATGATAAAATAAGAAAAGACACTAAAAACGATCTTGAAGAATTATTTTGAATCAAAATAACTTGATAATAATTTCAAGACTTTTGTCTTCTGCATGGGTGTGTATGAAGGAACTGCAAACATCTGATTTATTTATTTATTTTTTATACATGACATCTTAAACGGTTGAAGATGATTGATGTTAAGTTTTTCTGTTGTCGTCTCGGCCAGATCAATGGACTCGCCGATAATCTATCACTGAGCCACCAGCGGGGGTTCGCCCTCTGTGCTTCAGCTCTGAGCTGCTCATAAAGTGTAAGTGATGGACCAATAACGCGGCCGTGTTGGCGCCCGTCTGTGATGCAGTGTGGGGGACGAGCGTGCGCTTACCCCCATTATGTGGGGAATACAAGCATCCGTTAAAGGCTCCAGAGGTGGTGGGATTCATCGCAGCAGAAATATCCTGCATTCATCACTATATATCCATAGGAGAGCTTATCAGTGACCTTTATTGACCCGTGTGCTTAAACGCAGCACGGAAGCGGCCGGCTCCCCGGGGACCCATGGAGACAATGGTTCGGATTGAGCACCGCGTTGAAAAATTCAATATCATCCATCCTCCAAGGTTTCATTTTCCAGCAGCTACATGTTTTATTTGGCAATAAATTACTCTGATTTTATTTCCTTTGTACCATCAGGGGCGGAGGAGAACCTATTCAAAATAAATAAATACCTCCATTGTCTCCAAAACATCCCGGCAAGGTCGGCAGCCTTCCTCTTTTGTCGCACTACAACATGTTGAAGAGGAGCGATGAGTGCATATTGGGAGGACCGAGAGACGGCTGATGGAGTGCGTCTGTGATGAAAGAAAAGCCTGTCCTGCTCAATATAGCAGTTAGGACACTTTGTTGCTCTGGAGCTGGGCCTTCCTGGATATTGTTTTGGTTGGATCTCTAAATCATTTCCACACAAAGAAAAAAGTTTGAAGAGACTTAAACTGTGAGACAACTATCAGTTGTATTCAATCAAATAAAGGAGACAACCACAAAGCCATCAAGTAAGTTGTCACAAAGACTTCGGAGCCATCAAGTAACTTGTCACAAAGACATCAAAGCCATCAAGTAACTTGTCGTGAACACATCAAAGCCATCAAGTAAGTTGTCACAAAGACTTCGGAGCCATCAAGTAACCTGTCACAAAGACACCAAAGCCACCAAGTAACTTGTCTTGAAGACATCAAAGCCATCAAGTAAGTTGTCACTTAAACTTCAAAGCCATCAAGTAAGTTGTCACAAAGACTTCAAAGCCATCAAGTAACGTGCCACAAAGACATCAAAGCCATCAAGTAACTTGTCACAAAAACTTCAAAGCTATCAACTAACTTGCCACAAAGACATCAAAGACATCAAGTAACTTGTCACAAAGACATCAAAGACATCAAGTAACTTGTCACAAAGACATCAGAGACATCAAGTAACTTGTCACAAAGACATCAAAAACATCAAGTAACTTGTCACAAAGACATCAGAGACATCAAGTAGCTTGTCAAAAATACATCTCATCAAATGTTAAGACAGCAAAGCCATGTTGAAAACATAAAATAACTTGTCACAAAGTTACAAAATAATTTGTCACAAAGACATCAAAGACATTAAGTAATATTGTCAAAAAGACATCAAAGTCATGAAGTTACATGCTAGAAAGAAATCACTATTTCTTCCACCAGACAGGAAGTTGTTGTAGCTCCATTGTACGCGGTCCAATCAGGTCCAAACTTTAAATGTTTTTTCTACTGTTGCTACTTCCGTAAGCTTTTTTTTTTTTTCTTCCATTAAACGTTTTATTTGTTTGCTTAAAATTTTGAATTGTGTTCACACTAGCTATTTGAACTTTTACCTAACATGTTATTGAATTCACCTGACGGTGATGACACGGCTGACTGCTGTAAATCCTGAAAATCAAATACTAAAATAAGATTGACATAATTGTGGGTGTTAAAGTGCCAGAATTTGTCTCCTGTAATTGGATTATAACTTAGACCTATGCTAAATCATACATAATAATTATTATTACTATTATGATTGTCTTTCATTGATGAGTCCCCCAACCGCCACCAAATATAAACCTAAGTCTCTTTTTTTAAAGACGGTACCTCATATTCAAACTTATAAGAATGATCAAAAGCCTCTGCTAAACTCTATAGGTTATTACATAGTAATTACACTTTAATAAACATACATGTATAAAATAGTGAAACTGCAGCAGCTAAAGTGGTTGTTCACTTATCAGATGGTCCGTCTAGTCTACATATCGTCTCAAGTGTCCTTGAAACAGATACTGAATACCAATCTGCTCCCAATGGCTGACCCACTGGTGTGTGAATGGTTATGGCTCGAGATGAGGAGGTGACACCCTGCATGGTCGCCTCAGTGACCACGGAATGAAAATATGTGAATGTGGGAATACTGGCTGATGTTGCGAAGTACTCGAGCAGACCGAAAAGGCACTTTTTAGTAAAGTTTGTTTTTGGTACATTTGAGGATCATGGAGGAAGGGTGGGTTCATCACTGTCAACATTACTCATGATATTTAAAGTAACTGTACAAAAATGAAAATTTATTGATAAAATATTTTGACTTTAATAACAGCAAAACATTTGAAGAAAAGCCACAGTACAAATATGCTTATGAATGGTTTATAACTTGTTCATAAAGCATCAATAAACCATTTATCAACCAATAATACAGTTAAAGCTAAAAGGAAAAAAAAAAAAAGACATCTGGACATATGTCTTATTGAAAACGGGCTCAAGTCTCCAGCTTCCAGAAGTCATTTTTACTGAGTGTAGGCTTTGATCTAAAGTAGAATTTCCTCTTATTCATGTGACTTGCCACATAGAAAAAGCGAATCGCATGTGTCCAACCCTGACAGCTTGGATGCTTGATGCACAAGCCACGCTCCAAAGCAAACACACACACCACCGCAGCAAGCAGAGGTGTTAGTTTGAGAGGCATCGCTCATACACACTTTACCTCGTGTGCAATATACCACTTCCTCTCCGCACATTTGAGCAGGGATGTCGTATCGTTCTCCTAGATTGCACAGCAGGGGGTCATTTACATGCTGTAATAGGGTCGACATATCAAAGCTGTAGGAGAGAGAGAGAGAGAGAGAGTGTGAGAGAGAGAGAGAGAGATATAGGGTTCAACATACGGAATGTCACGCACGCTTCTTATTTACATGAGCGCGACTCCGGGGTGCGTTTGATGCCCAGTGAGATGGAATATGACAACTTTGCTCAGAGTGACAGTGAATGTGCTTCAGTGATTGACGGGGTACGTCACACAGGGAGAGAGGGAGTAGGAGAGTGATGGGGATGTCGGCAGATTGGTTTATTTACTTCACAGCTTATTTTCTCCGTTTGTCAGGCTCGACACAGCAAATACCACTCAGCCAAACCAAAGGATGTTTGTCCAGCTCTCAGAAAATCTCGCTGCTTTCAGGGCAGACAGTCTCCAATCTCCCATCCTCCTCAGGCTCTCTGCCAGATGCAGTCCTCACCGTTTGTATAAATGAATGCTCCTTTCTTCTTTCCCATTTCATTTCTTTTCCCCCTCGTTTTCCCCTGTCCAGCATTCTTCAACTCTTATCTTTTCACGTTACAACTAGATAGCAAGGTACGTTCCCCAAAAATACATAAATCCCCTACAAGCAAGTCCCCTGATTGAAGTTCCAAAATTAAATGTGAAATTATGCACATTTAATAAAAAGCTAAAAAAAGTCCCCTTTGTCAGGGACTGTGGAATCAGCTCTTTCCAAGTTTCCAGGACTTAAAGTACCTGATTTTGACATCTTGTCGCAAGATACCACAGAAGACTTTCAGATGTTTTACGGATTCCATTCCTCGATGGATCAGAGCTGTTTTGGAGGCAAACATGGAACCTACACTATTTCAGGCAGGTGGTTATAAAGTTATGGCTGATTTGTGTATTTCTTCAAGAATGCGCCTTTGAAACCCTCTCAGTCCCTGACCCAGTTTCTCTAGAACTGCTTGTTTTGTTGCTTGCAACCATCAAATTGCATGCAAATGTCCTCAGACAAACTGAGAATTCAAAAATATGCTCTTTTTTTTTTATGCAGCTCAAAAAATCCCAGCGTAATGGTTTCAAAGACGGATCGCAGCGCAGGAGTTCTCACCTTGAAGAGTGTGATTCTGTTTCTACTAAGCAAAATGGCAGCCTCTGGGATGAAAGCCGTTTGCTTTTTTACAGGACCACAGGCCCGAACCAGGCAGCTGTAGTGAGAAAAACTTGTCCAAGGACAACAAACGAGACGTTATTGTTGACGTCATTATTGCATGTGATGTCATTGAGCGCCCGCAACAAAACGGGAGGTTCAGCCGCCACGATTCTCTTCTGGGTTTTTGTGACTTTGCAAAATGCTAAGCCTGACCAAATCAATCAAGAACATACGTCTACATATGCCGTACATCAGATTTAACGGTAAAAAAAACTTAAAATGTGAACTGTGAAAATCTGAGGTAATAATAATAATTATAATAATACATTTAATTTATAACGCACTTTACATTTGGATCAAATCTCAAAATTCTAGATGTTGTATACAAGATAGATCTCCTTGAGACGATTCATATGGACCAAATTTGAACTAAATCGGACCAACGGTTGAGATATTCTGGCCCGAAATTCAGAGTTTTGAGATAATGCTCCCCCTAGTGGTGGGAATATGAAGCTTTCCCAAAAACAGTCCAGTTCTTCATCGCGCTAAGGTCTCTAGGGGCAATTATCGTTTTTTTAGTTATCGCGTTAACACAAATGATCTCCAGCGGTGATGATTCCATAATATCAGACATTGTGGGGATATAAATGCATTTCTTCTTTTAAAAACATAAACTTTCTGTGATAAGCGTTGACAGAAACCTGCAATAGTGACAGTTTAGAGAAGTTGTGTCCGCGTGTCTGAGTGACATGTGCCTGTCACAGAGGATTCTTTGTATTCCTTGTTTGTGTAGGTAAAAATCCAAAAGTGAGGCCATTCTAAAACATAATAATAAATCTGGCACATTTTTCTGCATGAGCTTTAGTAAGCTGGACACAGAAAAAACTGCACATTTATATGCACATACACACAATCCACATTTCCTGCATGCACACAGAAATACTCCATCTGCGCTGCCTCTTCTATAGTTCCTATGAAAATCCAAGCCGGTGCGGCGAGGGCGTCTAGATGGAGGTGCTGACATCAGAAACGGGAGTGACCACGCCGCTTCTATACTCCAACATACCCTGACCCCTTCTCCTCTTCTCCCTGCCTCTTCCTCATCGCACAATAGATTTCCCATTACTGCTCACTCCATGCCTCAATCACAACTCACCAATATTTACCCCCCCGAGAGCGATCAGACTCAGAAAATTCCTCACCACCTTTTCGTGTGTGTGTGTGTGTGTGTGTGTGTGTGTGTGTGTGTGTGTGTGGTGGTGGTAATATTGCTGAAATGTGTTGCCATGTGTCTGTACATGAATATGCCTGCAGCCATCTCTGTGTGGTGTCAGCCTTCTATTCCACAAGCCTTGAGCTTATCTTTTCTTTCCTCCTCCATATTCTCTGTCAATCAAACACTCTATCTCTCTTTCCCCTGCAAGCTTTTCAATTAGGTAATTACTGAGTCGCTGAATGGATCCTCCTGGACACTAGCGCTCTATTGTAGAAGCACCTGTCCCCCCATGGACAGCAATTACCTGCCAGGCTGGAGGGGAGATTCAGCCCATTGTCGGTGTGCGTATATATTGGTGTGTACTTGTGTGCGTGGAACTATGACTGTACTCTAAATGTATACAACCAGTGACACACTAAAGGGTTTATGATGTGTGTGTGTGGGGGTCCTGGCTTCATTCAATAATTCTATGTCACCGCGATGAAGGGAAGTTCGTGTTTACCGATACAATATCAACCTAATCCTCATGCGCTTAATATCAGTGTTGCATTCAAGGACCGACTGGCGTTTGTCGGAAGAAGATTTTGCCCGAAGCGTGGGAGAGTAGAGCAGAAACAGCAGCGTTTCTCCCACGTTCCTAAACGTTTAAATTGTTGCTACGGAGTGAATCAGAGTTAGTCTCTATCATTGTGAAGACTGAGAATGCTTTCTTACCCAATGCGTTTGTTCCAGACTTCTTTTCCGTTTCAGTTTAAAAAAAGTAAATGTGTTTATGAAGAGTTCATTTGCTCAGGCAGATAACTCCGTTTTATAAATTCTCCCCAAACAGCTTCTTTTTTTTTTTGTTTACTCCAGTTTAATGAGAATTAAAGTGAAGTTTGTTGCCCTTGATTAAGGAGAAATGAGATATCAAAAGAGAGGTATCTGAAAAATTATTTTTTTTCTTTATTGGAAATCGATTAGAATGAATCACAGAATGCATCTTGGGGTTCACTTAGCATAGGCTCGGTGGATTTGTCTGTTTCTGCTAAGAACCAGCGGCGTCTTAAAGCTGTCTCTGCCACAAACCCTGACCTTTGACCCAGTTTCCAATAGGCTTTATCAAGTTTTGCACCGCAACGAATTTTGGATCCGAAAACATCTTTATTTACAGTGTTAACTTTAACTCTCAGTTTGTCCCCCCCCCACCCCCAAAATCTGCTTCTGCAAAGGAACTCTTCATATATTAACATATGAATATTAACATAATATATATTTTTTTTATTATATCCACTGATATTATGGAATCGCTGTTTCCACACCAGCCGCAACAGATGCTCCTGGTTAATACGATAACTAAAAAACTCTTTCATGGTTCCCTTTGAATTACCTACCTTCTTATAAATGAAATGTATTATTATTATTATTATTATAGACCTTAGTGTGGGGAAGAACTGGATTGATTTTGGGAAAGATGGGGGAGCTTTATCTCAAAAAGGTTTTGGGCCCCAATTTCTAAATCGTCAGCCCTATTTAGCCCAAATTTGGTGCAGATGAAACAAGGAGTTCTATCTCATTTGTATTTTCACTCTAACAGATCTTATTCTTCTCAGCTGTTTTTTTTTTTTACGTTTTTCCGACATAACTTCACATTTCATTCGGGGAGTTCCACCGGGAGGATTGCTTGTACAACGCAGGGGACTGGGGTCTTTTGGGGGATATACACTATACCGTAGGTCTGGTTATTTCTGAGGTGAGGTCATAGGAAGACTCCTTATTTTACTGTGCGGATCAAGAATTTAAAAAAGTACTTTTGGATCGAAGGTTCTGCGTCTTTATCAGACAAGGATTCGGGTTTTCCCTGAAGGATTCAGGATTCCTGAATGTTGATGGACCAACAGCCGGCTGTGTTCTGTCTGTCTCTCCCTGGTGTTTTTGCTCTGACCTTTTACTGTCACTTCTTCTTCCTCCCTCCCTCCCTCCCTCCTCCCCACGTCTCCCCAGACAGGACAGATCCATCTTTGAGTTAAGTGAGTTTTCCCAATTATATCTTTTTTCTCTGTGTTCTTTGGTTAGGAGACCTCATTAGTCTCATTAGGAGCCGTCGTTAGTCCCGTGTGATGCTATCAGTGATTGATCCCAACCGTCAGCCCCCATTTCCTGTCTCTCATCCTCCACCCGGGACATCAAGAGCGCTAAAGCCTGACAAACATCGCTGATAAACTATGAATGCGTGTGATTACGCTGACTTGAAGCCCATCCAAAAATGTCGCACCATTCATCACGTTGCATTTGCACTGAAATCATTTGAAAGGCACAACGCGGCGGAGCGCAGATAATGACACCAAGGCTTTTACCTGCAGAAAAGCTGTAAATAAACACAATGGAGGCCATCGAGTGCCATTACTAAAGTCAGGTGTTTGTGTGTGTGTGTGTGTGTGTGTGTGTGTGTGTGTGTGTGTGTGTGTGTGTGTGTGTCCGCCGCTGTGGCACATGTTAACCTGTCCATCACACAACATAATGGGAGCCAAATGGACTTTAATTAACATAGTGGATCTTTATCGTCATGGGAACAGATGTGATAGTGTGTTAGTGACGTGTTTCGACACCTTGAAAGGTTTGAGAATTACGTGGTGGGAATCAATGAAAACACTCGCACACACACACACACACATAGAAGGTCCCGTTAATTTGTAGCCGGCGTTATGCATTGTCTTAACGGAGCTTTAGAGCCTCACATGTTTGAGCAAAACAGATCAATAGGTGCTCCACTAAAATGGACCCAGGCTAGATTAACATGCCACCGAGCTCCCAGAACAAAACGCCAACATAAGAGTCACCGGGGTCTTATTTAAACAAATACACCTCAGCAGCAGCTAAATGGAGGAGCCTCTATTTTCACGTGGAAGATGGATGCTTTTGGAGCTGATGCGGAAAACATAGCGTCATCCTTATCTACTAAAACAGACGATGGAAATGGAGCAGAAATGAAAATGCGTACGTTTCCTGACGCCTTCTGCATTTTATATGAATCTGTGACAAATTAAAGACGAGGTTATTACATCTCCGAAAAGTCGGGGATACAATGGAAGGGTCACCGTCGAACCGTAAATCCTCAGTTAGTGCGATAGCTCTAACTATTTCATCGATCATTTTCAAATTTTTAAACCACATAGACCGTAGTACGAGGAAGAACTGGATTGATTTGGACTAAAGTCAGCTAAATATTTCCACCAGTAGGGGGAGCTTCATCTCCAAAGGTCTTCAGGCCATCATTTCTCAACAGTTGGTCTGAGTTTGGTGCGTATGAAACGACTTCAGAAGTTTTCCGGAACAGTTCATATTTTACTCAGTAGGGGGAAGTTTTTTATACAAAAAACCCACAAGTTTTCGGACGTAAATTCCTAGCTGTTGGGTCGATTTAGTCTAAAATGTATAAACTTTAACTTGTAATTTGTCAGATTGTACAATAATAGTTCATATTTCACTCACTAGGGTTAGCCTTTTTATGAAAACAAAGTTTTTTTTGGACAACTTCTTAAACACTGGCCCAATTCAGTCCAAATTCGGCGCATACGAACGAACTCGAGGAGATCCGTTTTGTATATATCGTGTTTTAATCTAATAGTTCAGGGGATCGGGCTTTTGGGGGGATAATCCCTTGAGGTCGTGTGCTGTTTTATGAGCATAGGCACATTAATTGTTATGCTCATGAAATGAAAAAAAACAAGTTAGAGTAGGGGATAAAGAAGAGTTAGGGCTGCAACATTCTTGAGTTTCTATTGGCTGTTCTAACTCATTGGAATTCTTCATCTATAAACCAAAAAAAGCACAAAAGAATAGTTTTATTTATTTACTAACCAGCTCAGTCTCTCCAAGAATCCTCACCCAGAGTCACAGAGTCAGCTGCAGCTGTGAGACGTGCGGAACCCGCCTCTGGATGTCGAGACGAACCCATGAAGGGCAGTTCAGTTAATCTTGGGTTACACAGAACCTTCACTGCTGACCGTTTCTAAAAGCTGCCGCCCCTCTTCTGTCGCTCAGATCCAACAGAACTCTGAAACGGCTTCATTTGAAGAAACTGGAGAATCCCTGGGAGAGGAACAGTCACAGAAAGCAAAATAAAGGTTCTGACACGTGTGCATCCTGAACATCTCAGTGGAAGAGGAATGGTGGAGGGATCTCGGGCATTCCAAATATAGCGCACAAGTCACGCCGGTGTCAAGGTCAAAGACATTGTGATGAATGAATATTTACTTCCCGCTGCTGTGGCGGCGAAGAAGTTGTGGAATCGATGCCCCGAATGGTCCAATGGAATTCCTCCGCTTCCTCGGGATTCTGTCATTAAGAGGTTAATGACTCGAAATGAAATAAATTTTACGTCTAATGGAACATCCTGAGTGATGACTCCGCTCTGCCGTCACTCTGTTCTTCAAAGTCAAGATGAATGGATTCCCTCTTTTCTTCCGTTTCTCCTCGACTGATCCGAGGGAGGATATGGCTTTTTTCTATCATCGCATCCAGATTCAATTTATGGTTTAATTAGCATTTTGAAGCCAAAAAGATACTCTGGTCTCGTCTTCAATAGCACAGCTGGCTGGAAATGTATTTATGGATATCATTAAATGCAAATTAAAAGGCCCGGATTTTGATTTAGAGATTATTATATCATTTGACTGAGCTACATATACTAACTCACGCTCAACAGCTGGCGGAGGACTTCACTTCCTGTCAGCCTACTGTTCACGGGAAGAAAAAGAAAAAAGAGCTTTATTTCTTTGTTCACCGGGGAGCAATAAAAACAGACGGCAACTAAAATGATCCATGTATGCAGTGTGATGACAACTCCTAATCATAATTTATCCCGAGCTCATCACAGTTATGTTGTGTTGTGCAAAGTGGTTAATTCCTTTTTGATGCAGTGCCGTCGTAAAAAGACTCTTTGTGGAAGTGCTCACTATCTCAGCTGTCTGCTCGGCTTCAGGCTCGCTGTCAGCTTTATGTTGGCCCCGGCTGATTAAAGCTTTAAATTTTGATCATTGGTGATTCAGGCTCTCAATAATGGTCAACAGAGATGAAGCCGTCACTGCGGGCCAAGGTCATCTCTGCTTCCTGGTAACGACACAGGGTTCTGTTAGGACTTGATATGCTTTTGATATCTGTGGGCAACTTCACCGTCAAATCAAACCCGAGCCAATTTACTCGATATTACATATAAAATACGCGTAATAAAGTTGTCCGATCTTGGAAGTAGATGCCCTTTTTATCCAGTCAAAACTCTATATTCTGACATATTTCTATCAGAACCAGATAGCCTACACTGTCGTCCCACATTAGCCAAAAAGCCCCCAAAACCCTTTAGGCCTGGTAGTACAAGTGTTAGGAACTGTAGTAGGGGTGAAGCTTGGACCCAGGTGCAGACAGGATATAGTGGAGGCAAAGCAGGTGCAATTAAATATTTAATTTGATCCAAAACTAGGCACAAGGAAAATAATATTGGAGAGAATAGTAACGTACTTAAGAAACACTGGGAAATAACTTAATCCACAACATTATGACCACTGACAGGTGAGGTCAGAATAACTTTAATTATGCTGTTACAACTTTGCATAAGATGACAAGAAAAACAAAATCAAATTGTGCATGACATTTACAATTCATGGATCTCGCTGGTCCAAAAAAGGTGGACAGACTGAACGAGTGGCATTATACATGCACTAATGAGCCATATCATTATAACCACTGGTAGGTGAGGTCCGATAAAACTGATTATGACGTTACAACATTGCATTATACGACTTAGAAATCAAAATAAAATCTTGGACCCTACAGGTGAGCAAGAGTTGGAAGGGTACCAATTAGCCAGAACAATATAACCACTGTTAGATGACATAAGAATAACACTGATCATGCCGTTGCAACTTTGCATTGTATGAAAATCTTAATAAAGTCTTGCAGGACTTTTATGTTTCAAGGATCGTATAAGGGAGTAAAAGTATGACGCACTTAGACGTACACTTATAAGACAGAACATTATAACCACTGATAGGTGACGTCCGAATAACATGGATTATCCTGTTGCAGCCTTGCATTAGATGACAAGAACATTTTAATTACATCATGCATGACTTTTATGTTTCATAGATCATACAAGTGAACAAAGGCAGGGAAAAATTGCAAATACACCGATTAGCCAGATCATTATAACCAATGGCAAGTGACATTCTATTTTTAAATTTTTGAGAAAATGACAAATGAGCATACATAAGAATCTGACCGATGTTGATAAGGGCCAAATTGAATGGTAAGATGACCGGGTCAGAGCATCTCGGTGTCTGCAAAGCTTAGTACCTACCAAAAAGCGATCTGAGGAAGGACAACTGGTGAACCGGTAAAAGGGTCAAGGACAGCGAAGACTCATTGACGCATGTGGCGAGAGAAAGCTAGCCCTCGTTCAGGAAAATTGGAAAGTAATTTATAGAGAAAGGTTTCAGATCATACAGCTGTTTTGGTGGCGAAGGAAAAAACCCACACTATAGTATATTGTGGTTGATCATTTGGTGTGTCACTCAAAACTGAGGATGTGAACTCAAAACCTGTTTTTCATTGTGATTTTATGCGTCTTAATAGAAATGTACATCATGCAACCGAGACACATGCATCAAACCCTCCTGAAGACAGATATCAGGTATGGATTGTTTAGATTTAAGGCTCCGCGGAGGAATGATAACATCTTCTAATTGAGCCAAGTCGGAGCTCTCAAGGGAGGGAGGCTGCTCCAAAACTAAAGAAGATTAATAATGAAATGATGAGACATGGACCATCAGAGGATGATGCACTGGGAGGGGAAGCTATGATTTAAAGATCTCGACAAGCTAAGACTTAATCACTTTATCTGATTGCTATTTAAAGCCATGAATCTCAATTAGAAAGCATGGGGATCCTTTTGGGTAGAGTTCATTTCCATGATTGCATCCTGCCTGCTTAATGTAGTGAGGGAAATATTTTGACACCAGCCAGAGAATACGAGTCGGATGATGTTAATGTAGTACAGGAAAGAGTGGTAGTATTTTACATGCTATTTCAAATAAAAGGCGAATCGTTATGGTAATGAAAGATTTGGCAGTATCGCAAAAAGGCGAGCTGTAGATCTGCAGGCTGTGGAGCGAACCAGAACTTCTTCCATCCATGTTTTATTTATGCCGCCTTTTTGTCTTATAATTAATGATTTCCTATCTTTCCCTCATTCTTTCTGGCTCTTTGTCTCTCGAAGCTAGCCTCTTGTTTTCCGCATCCTCCTGTCTTTGAGCGCTTTAATCGTGGCTGAATGGGTGACAATGTGTCTTTGAACTGATACGTCATTCTCTCGGAGGCCAGGTTTTCTATCACTCCCCGCCAAAAGGTTCCGAAAAGATGGCCGCCTTTGTACCTGCTCCCTCTATACCTCAATCATTAACAAACCAAACGGTCGTCCTGGTTACCCGCAGATAAGCAGCGAGGCTAATTTGGTTTGTCTGTTATCTCATCAGCAGGAAGGTAAAATGAAAGATGCTGGGAAATTACCCAATCAGCCCCTGACATGTGTTGTCCCGAGTACGTTTACGATTTGCACAGAAGATTAGCTTCCCTATTCTGCAGCACTGATAATAAACTTTTCATCCCCTCCCCATTGGTCGTTTCTGAAATTGTTTTTTTTTGTTTGTTTTGTTTTTCTTCATCTTTTTTTATTATTTTTATTTTCTAAAATAACATTAGTGGGGTAAATACAAACTTTAGAAAAGTAGAAAGTTATAAAAAAAAAGCACAATATAAATATCAGTAGTAGCAACCAAGTTCAATTAATATGATCTAGATAACACATTTTTTATTAAGTTTGATAACTCCATTTTCACAACTCTCGACTACGCCTCATTTAAATTCATTCCCTCTGGGGAGCAGTCCCATTATTTTTCTAATATTTTTCAAAATTATTCCCATTCTGATCTCCCGTTTTTCCCTCTCTAGGTGCAGAGATATTCAGTTTCCACAGATCCTCCTTAGCATCACCTGGGGTAATTTTGAAAGAACACTCATCAAAGATTCAGTTTGATATTATGTATATGAAAAATTCACTCTTACTTCCGTCTCTCTCGCTCTCTTTCGCTCGCTCTCTCTTTTAGCGTCAGCTTTTGCATCCCAAGCTGCCTCTTTGTGGCGGCGTGCATCTGATACGGGCGAAGCCTCTCAGGGAGATTGTGTGATTGTGTGTGCATGACATTGGGGAATTATTCCATCGTGTATCCTACCTGACAGTCTCTCGCCATCCGATGCCTCTCACCTAAGGCGAAGGAGCTGACGTCCTTCAGAACCATCTGCCTGTCTGTCACCGCTAATTGATTTGTCCTTGGATGGAGGTGTCTGCAAACGCTCGAGGGAGGATATGTATTTTGACAGATGCTCTGCACGAGAATGTGTATCATACATGAGAGGGCGGGGCTTGGACTACAAGACGCTCCGAAGTGCCTTGAAGTGAATTAGTCAACTTGAGTTTAAAGAGAGTGGCGCAGAGCTCAAAGGCGAGGCGCCTCAGAAAATTGACAGCCGCAAACGGGTTTGTTTTCCTTGTGCTTCAAAGTGCATTCAACTTTCTTGCTCCCTCTTTCGTTCACTTGCACTCCGCCAGCGCTTCTTGCCCTCTGGCAGCTTCTCGGCTAAGCCAGCGTTTCTCACAGTCTTAAGGGATTCCCGCCCCAAAAAGCTGGGAAACACACTGAAGAGGTTGGCCACTCCGGCTTTTTCTGATGCACCCTGATGCAGCTCTGTGTTTCTCATCATCGGGGGCCAAAAGCAGCAGAATCAAATGGTGGTGTTTCCACACAGCAGTGTAGTGATAGCCCGACCCTAGTGTGTGTGTGCACGGGTGCGCTTTTGGCGATACCATGAAGGCAATTATTAATTCAGGAAGTCAGGATGTATTCAGGAAGAAAAGGCTGCGGGCCATCGGTTGAATGCTCTTCCCTTAAGTTTGATATCAGTTCTCACAAGAACCTTTTTTTTCTTCTTTTTGCATAATTGCAGGCTAAACTTTGCCCCGCCACTGAGAGAACGCCCCATTACAAAATGACTGGAAGAAATATAGTTTATCAGCGCGATGCACTGAGCGCTAACCCTAGCAGGCTAACTCAAACCCTGCAGATGTAGAATGCTGCGATACTCAATTACACGCAGAATTAATCACTTATATTGTTTTCTCACAAAATGATGATCCAGCAAAAACAAGACTTTTAATTTGCACACTGGTACTATAGTTATAGTTTATTTGCATACCATTCTACCACTCACACCTCTAAATCTTCATTTTCTGTTGTCAATTGTGTGATATTGGCGATTCTCATGAACTGGTCAAATTTATCCACTAGTATAGCCACAAATCATCATTGTTAGTTTCTCATCTTTCTGCTGTCTTTTTAAATACAAATCCATCAGGAGAGGCAAAGGAATGAAGTAGAAGATAATATTCATTATAGCAGATGATGATGATGATAATGAAGTGTTAGATGAAGAAGCTGAAGAGATTTTAGTTGAAGGACGTCTGCCCTGAGCAGCAGCAAGATATGAATCCCGCCATGGAGTTCAGACACTTGGGGTGGTGGTGGTGGCTGATGACTCTGTGGAAGCTGTTCGGCGGTCGAAACAGTGAAGATGATGGAACTGGCGGTGATTGGGAGGTGAAGGGGTGCACAAGAGAGAGAATCATGTTTTCAGGACAGCCGCCAGATGATAGGCTAATAATGTAGCTCTGATGCTGAGCTATTGGGTGGATGTGACGAGCTAATGGGTACAGACTTGCGAGCCGATCGCCCAAAAACACATTTTAAAAACCAAGTCTTAACAGGGACTTCTTCTGCCCCCTCAGAAATGATGGATTGCCAAAACTAAAACACCATGCCGAGCCTGAGCGCTCGTTAAATAAACACCTTTGTCCTTTCATCCGTAAGTCTTTGGTGACTGAACTTCACTCGCTTATTGAAATGCGTAAAATTACACAAAGAAGTGCGGGATTCATCATTCTCCGCTCCAATTCAGGATATGGAAAAATACACCAAACTGCGCATACAGGAACTTCCACCTCTAGTATGAGAGATAACCAGATATTGCAGCTTCTGCTGTAGTATCCTACCCTCCTAATTACCATAAGCTCCCATACGTGAGTCTTGCTTCCCTCTCTCCTCTTCCTGCTGCGTGGGAGTGAGTTCAGTCTACCCACCAATAATTGGTCTGGCTTTGAGGATATATTCCCTGGTGCTTCTATCGAACAAGGAGAGAAGCTTATATATTGATGTCAGAGAAGGTTAAATGCCTACACCGCCATTAAAATGTAATTAAGCTTCTCTCCCAGCTTGGAGAGAATGAAGAAACACAAAGATGTATTCCATAGTACTGACAAACAACAGGAGGAAGGAAAAAAGCCATTTTTAAAACTGGGCCTATACGCTGTGGTCCCCAATCTTCTGCGTTGTACAAGCAATTCCCCTCATTGAACTCCTCATATTAAATGAGATGTTCTGTGCGAAAAACAGTGTTTTTTTTGTAAAACATCTCCCTCTAGTGAGTAAATTATGAACAATTAGGATAAAATATGATTTATACAAGATAGATCCTCTTTAGAGTATTAACATGCACCAAATTTGGACTAAATCAGACCAACGGTTGAGAAATAATGGCCTGAGAAGTTTCTGAGATAAATCTCACCAGATTGTCGGAAATACATAACCGACCTTTCCCCAAATCAATCCAGATCTTCCTCACAATAAGGTCTACGTGGTTAGAAATTAGAATTTGGAATTGAACCATGGAATAGTTTTTGTGTTATTGTGTTAACATGAAAGAACTGCGGCAGTGATGAGGATTATATCTCTGACTTTTTGGGGATTACTTACAAATCAGCGTTTGTTGTTTTGACCAAAGTCTGAACGAATATAAAGAAATGGAGTCCCCTGACCCATCGGAGGGAAAGCCCGCCGGGAGAAGGTTTTAAAAATGCAGGCTTAATTATTTGATCGTACCTGTGATCGCTTTCCTGCAAACCTAATAATGGCTTGAATGTCTGTTGGGGGTTGCGGGGATTCCTGGGAGGCCGAGGGCAACACAAGAAACGATTAACCATTTGCATTTAGATTGTGTGTTGACTCACAGCAGAGACGTTTGGGCCCAAGAGCCTGACAATAGGAGAGACGAGTAAAGAGTTCCCGAGATAGAAGTTGTGCACATGTGAATGTTTGTATGTACACATGGACGAGGTTGTCCAGTGTTAATAGCCTTGTCTATCTCTCTACCTCCATGGCTCTCTCCGCAGCCCCCCCCCGAGTGATGAAGGATTGGAGGATTCATCGCCTTTGCACCACTGTAGCTTTCTGCTTATTGGTTGGCCTCAAGACCCCAAGGAGAAGAGAGGAGTAAATATAAGGGTGATTTAAGGAGGTTCCATCTAGTGAATGAATGGTTTACATGATTATAAAGAGCCCCGCAGCGAGGCTTAGATATCAGTCGTGGCAGCCAGTGGAAGAACAGGGAAAAGCATAAAAATACTTGAGAGGACATCTTCACTGTGAGCTCAAGTGATGAAGACATTTCTGCAGGTTTTTATTCTTACTGTTTGGTGGTTTTAATGAAAATGTGTGAGCAGCAGCATGGTTTCACGCCAGGAATATGCACCACAGATGTGACGTTTGCTTTGAGTTGATGGAGAGATATAGAGAAGCTCAGAAGGTGTTCCATTATATCTTTTGGGGATTTGGAGAAATTGTACGACAGAGTTCCGAGGGAGGAATTGTGGGATTGCATGAGGAAGCCAGGAGTGAGGGAGAAGTATGTTAGAGTGGTACAGGATATGCATGAGAGCAGTATGAATGCTGTGAGGTGTGCAATAGGAGGGACTAATTGGTTTAAGACGGAGGTGGGACCGCACCAAGGATCAGCTCTGAATCCCTTCTTGTTTGCTTTTGCGATGGACAGGCTGACGGTATAGGTCAGGCAGGAGTCTCTGTGGACTAGGATCTTTGCTACGTCGTTATCTGTAGTGAGAGCGGGGAGAAGGTGGAGGAAAACCTGGATAGGTGGAGGTATGTGCTGCAGAGAAGAGGAATGAAGGTCAGATGCAGCGAGACAGAAAACGTCTGTGAGTGAAAGGGAGGCAGGTGGATCGATGAGGATGGAGTAGAGGTGGAGAAAGTGCAGGAGTTTAAAAACTTTGGGTCAACTTTTTAGAGCAACAGGGAATTTAGGATAGTGAATAAGCGAGGGCA
Source organism: Lophius piscatorius (assembly GCA_009660295.1). Classification (NCBI taxonomy): domain Eukaryota; kingdom Metazoa; phylum Chordata; class Actinopteri; order Lophiiformes; family Lophiidae; genus Lophius; species Lophius piscatorius. Next base: position 128,550 of record VRLP01000253.1, read on the forward strand.
GACAGCGTGGACTGGGTGGAGTGTGCCAGGAGTTATCTGTGACAGAAGAGTAGCAGCAGGAGTGAAGGGTAAGGCTCCCAAAATGTATTTATCCCACATCGGACATATCTTTACATTTAAATTAAGGAGAACAATCGGGGGGGATCACTAGTACTACACAAGGGATTGCGGACTTTTCGGGGAAATGCCCTTGATGTTAGGGACGACAGCATCGGCCTTAATTTTATTTTTATTGAAACAGTGCCATTTCCGCACAGATGTGGAGATCATGACGGTCCCTCTCTCCCCTCAGCCTCACTTTGTCAAACAGCAATTACATAAAAGGTTTATAATTCCGTCAAATGATCGGAGGAGCAGCGACAGTCGAGTGGTGACAAATTCATCACGGTGACTCCATCGATCAGCGGGTTGAGGTAATTGGAAGTTTTTAAAAGTCGCCGCGTGAAGCAAAAAGAAGCCACAGCATGAACCGACTCGGTCTCTATTGACTGGCTGTTGAGTTGATATTTAAAGAGCCCTTCTCCGTGAAACCGTTAACTAACGTAATCGATCCGGCGGCAGACGCGTCTCTGTCATGCTCTGAAACGAGCCTCCCTCCTCTGAAGCTGTTTTTATTGACATTTCTCCATGTTTCTTAGCTTTTCTGGTTCCTGCTCCAGCCCACCCTCTTAGCTCGGATTAATCCTTCATCGATTTCCTCCCTCTAAGCATCTTTCCTCTGCTGCGGCGAAAAAACAACAACCTGAAGTCCTAGTTTCACAAAGTTTTCAGTCTTTGTAACTACATCAAGCGTGTAAACCCTGTAGTGCATAACGCAGCATATTTACAAGATCTACAGAAGGTTTCTTTGAGGTTTTTTCCCCTAGATGTCAATTTGCCAGTTTTCCGAAGGAGAGAAGAAAGTCATAAATAAATCATGTAATGAGAGAAACATTGAAATCAAGAAAGAAATTTTACAAGTTAGAAAGATCTTTGCACTTTGGGTTGCTGGGTTATCATTCTGAAAAACTTCCAATTTGATTTTAAGACACTTTTGCAATATCAAAGATTACCAAAAGTACTTGTTTCTAAAGCTCCACTGTCTTACGTTGTCTCTGGGTTTGGTTCTGAGCAGGTAGTGCACCGCGTTCTTTAGGACCCCATATAAATGTGTGCATTTCCCCAGAAGATGAGTAGGGCCTCCAGGATACGTTCGAAATTCTGACTTGATACTTCTTAATGCAATCATCCTATTATTAAAGCTGAAATGATCATATTGTGATATTATGGAATACTCAATGGCGGTTCCACCACAGTTTCTTCACACTATAACTCAAAAACTATTTCATGGATCATTTTCCAATTCCATACCCAAATAAGCTTTAGTGTGAGGAAGAACTGGATTGATTTTTGAGAAGGGAAGTTTTATATGACCGGGAACTTTAATTCCAAAAGTTTTCAGGCCATAATTATATCCCCGCAAAGACGGGCATATTATGGAATAATCATCGCTGTGTTCGCAGTTCCTTCCTGTTGACTCGATAACTGAAAAACTATTTTTAATGGATGATTTTCAAATATTTATATTTCATGCCCACAAAGACCTTAATGCGAGGAAGAACTGGACCGATTTCGGGAAAGGTTTGTTGTTTTTTTCCAATATTAGGGTGAGCTTAATCTTCAAATTTTTCAGTCCTAACCCGGGTTAGGGTTCGATTTAGTCCAACTTTGTTACACTTTTTCGAGCGTAACTTCCAACATACAGTGTGTATGGGATATATATATATATATATATATATATATATACCCTACAGCTGAGCAGGGCTTCATATCCAGGTGATCATTCTCTTGCAGTTTCATCGCTGACAACTTTGTTACCTTATTTTCCCAATGACATTTTACATTAATTACACCTAAGTCATTAAATATTTCATGATCCATGCCAATAGATCATGAGAAGGATGCTCGTATCACCTGGAGATGAATTATAATAACTGCCAGGACTCCATTGCTTCCCATCTAGTGCCATTACTTTAGAATTGTTTTGTCTAATGACCTGCACAGATAATGACTTTCCCCGTTAGACTGTACTTTGTTAATTAATAAGTTTCATCATGCTAGAATAAGAAGGCGAACATGATCAACGCTGTACCTGACGGACATCAGTGTGTCAGTATTGTTATTGCTTTTAGCTCAAAGCTCAGTTGTTTCCTCCTGCACCACAACACTTTACACGTATTAAAGGACACTGTCATCTTCTGCTGAGTTATTTCTTGGTTTATTCTGTTTTGATTCTCTCGTTTTATTTTGAATGTTTATTTTCATCGCCCTGCTCTATGCATCCTGATTTACTTTGAAAGTGTTGCGCCTTGTTGTTTTGATCTGCTTTAACACTTCCTGTTCTGGTTTCTTTGATGTAATAAAAATGATACTCCCTTTCTTTAGTTGTTGTGTTGTATTTCTCGTCCCTCCTGTCTTTGTGTCATCTTTGTGTGTTTCACTTGTGCTCCTCTTTTTTCTGTGTCGTTTCTATCCTCCTCTTGTGCGATTGTCCATCATGATCACCTGTGTTTCCCCTCAAGCTGTGTCTCAGTAGGTGGGTTTACATGGGAAACTTTTCTACTATCCGAATTAAACCTTTCCAAATTGCAATGTCGGTCGCATGTTTACATGACCTTTGATCTTTTCTGACCCGGTGTTTACATGCATCGACTCATCTAATCAGAAAAAGCTTTCATAAGGCGGCGATAATGCTACGATTATCCGGGTGCCAACCGCCAACATGCGCCCAGAAGAAGAATACGACAAACAGGGCATGCGCTGAAATGAATTTTCGTCCACTAACCGTCCAAACATGTTAAAGTCTTTCAAAGTTGCGATGAGTAAATGACTCTCCGATATTTAAAATGCGTCGAAGTCGCAACAGAGAGCTTTCATAAACTGCGTTTACATGCAGCGACTGGCTATCGGAAAGGTTTTCCCAAAGGAACTACCTCCTATTTTGTGGGTCCTGACCTCTGCCCTAGCCTTGAGGTGACAAAAGGGGGTATATTCTTGAAAAGCCCCCAATCCCCTGTGTTGTGCAAGCAATTCATCTGATCAAATTCCCTAACCCCATGAAATTATGGCCTGAGAACCTATGGAGCTAAAGCTCCCCCAAGTGTCGGATATATACAACTGAGCTTTCCCAAAATCAATCCTGATCTTTATCGAACTCAGTTCAGTAGGGGAATAAAATTTGAAAATATTGATCAATAATACAAAACTTTGCCAAAATTGATCATAATAAATATCATGACACATACGAAATCACCAAAGTGAAATTCAAAAATAGCCTTAGCTGGACCCGACACTTAACCAGACGCGCGTTTCACTTTTAATAGCCTTTCACCTGATTTTTGTCAGCCAGATTGGCCCGTTGGTCCACTCCAGTGACTTAACCAACAACCCAACAAGAGCTCAGCGCAGATCCTCATAAACCCGGTCCAATCACTCAGAGTGGGAGCTGATTACCGACTAATTTATTCTCCTTATTTTTCACAGGTTCACAGGGATTGTAGACGAAGGCGCACCATCTGTGCACTTCTGTCCAAACAATAATAATAATAATCAAACACATTCTTTACATGTGTAGAAGAATCTCTAGGAGACTCTTGTCCTTCTGGAAATCCCCTTACCTCTATAATCAATTTGCATCAATCAGGACTAAGGACACTTGGTTAAAGCTCCCGTTTCCAAGAAGGCCCGTTCAGGGAGCTTCTCATGGAACTTGATGAAAACACCTCAAGTGTCGAATTCTCCATATCGTCAGTTAAGAGGGTCACAAGAAGTTTACACCCCAATTATGTTGGTGGTTCTAAAAATATAATTATACGATTTTACTAAGGTAGAGCGTATTTATACCCGACAGGTCTGGGATAGCGTGGAATCATTGCTGCCACCTCCACCGCTTATATTTCCCGTTAACGTGATAACTTTCAAATAATAGATTTTATACATTTCAGGAAAAGTTGGCTGCATAATTTCTAAACCGTTAGTCTGATTTAGTCCAAAATGTACCTGGACGTACCCAAACAGTTAGATTAACACAAATTAAATCAAGTCTGGTGATTATTTCCAAAACTGAACACCATTTGAATATGAAAGTGTTAAAATGACATTTTTGGGAGCAAAATTCTACTCAGAAATGTTTCACACTTCAACAATCCAGTGTTTTCTGTGTAGGGTCTTATTTCAAATAGATCCTGGCATACTTCCCCTTTAATTGTGTCCTCGCGGTAAGATCTACGCGGGTATAAAATAGGAAAGGATCCATGAAGTAGTTTTTGGGTAATTGTGTCATCAAGAAGGATCTGTGGCGGACGCGGCGGCAGTGTTGGCGATTCAAAATATACTGATCCACTGTACTTATCATATCCCCGAAAAGTCTGCGATGTCTTCATCACCTTTTTAAAAATATATATTCCATCCATATTTGGTGCATATGGATCAATGTGAGGAGATTTATCTTGCTTTTATGACATTGTATTCCAATAGTTCATAATTTACTCACTAGGGGGAGCTTTTTACAAAAAAACACTCTTTTCTGGACACGACGTCACATAGAATGTGAGGAGTTCAATCAGGGGAATTGTTTGTACAACGCAGGAGGATGGGGACGACAGCATAGGCCTAGTTTTTAGAAATGGATATTTTCTTTCTCCTGTGATCGTAAGCACTATGTAAAACATATTTATGTTTCTGTATTCTCACCAAGCTGGGAGAGAAGCTCAATTACATATTAGTTCATTTAATCTAGATTTTGGCCAAATTTGGTTCAAACGACTCAACTAAACGATATTTATCTTGTATATATTGTAAAAAAAACTCCTAATAGCTCATGTATTATTTACTAGGGGGAGCTTTACTCTTTTTTAAAATGAAAAACACTATTTTGTCGTAACATAAATTCACATTGAATTAGAGTTCGAAACAGGGATTTCTCGTATAATGCAGGAGATTTGGTGGGTTTCGGGCATAAAATCATTGCAGTTTGGGATGACAGCAAAAGCCTTATTTGCTATTTCATCACTGTGAGAGACACTGAATACAGGAAGTAGTTTGTGTTCTGTGTTAACGGTCAAACCGAGGGTAAAGATTTTGATTCGTGTCGTGTAAACAAAACGTATTCAGAAAGTACAGGCTTTGTGTGTGAGGCCTTGAGGGAATGGTGAAATTTTAGGATGTGAACTGACTGAATTTCCACAGGAGTACAGTTTTACTGTCCTTCGCCAGGAGAAGACAGTGAAAAATATCCGTTTTGTTAATTAGAAACCCGAGCGAGCCATTAGCGCATAATTGAGACCATGAATATAAGTTTAATGAATGTAAAATGATCAGTCATTGCCCCACCATAATTACTCATTTATTCCATACTCCTGATTGTGCTGCGTGTAATAATATATGAAAAGACTTAGACGTTATTGGGGCGACAAACCGCTCTGATCAAACCAACGGCGGTTCATTCGCTCGGCACGCGGAGAATCCTTTGTTCCTTTTATTTTGAAGGGGCCTTTTCTTCACGGTTATATAGACGCAGAAAACCCAGTTACACCACAGCCTCACCTTTTCCTATCACTCGCCACTTTGACTTGAGTGGTAGGGAGTTAATGAACATGCTCAGGGGCCCATGGGTGGCGTCTGCAGAGGTGGGAGGGGCCACTACTCATCCAGCACGGAATCTTCTCAGAATTCAAATGAGCAGATCTCCTCACAGAGGTATCCTCTTTCTTTTTTTTTGGAATGCCCAGGCTTAACAAAAAGTCAGAGCATGATCAGCCATAACATTATAACCGCTGAGACTTAGACGTGGGTAAAATCCATCATCTGGAAGAGAACGGACCCGTTAGCGGATGGAATGTATCAGGCAGCAAGCAAAGAATTTTTCCTCCAAATTTATGTGCTGGAAGCAGGAAAAACAATTTGGCTAACATAAGAAGTTGAGTGACATTGACAAAGACCAAATCGTGATGGATACACGACCGGATCAGAGCTTCTGCAGAGCTGCAGCTCTTGCTGGGTGTTCCGGGTCTTCGGTCGTTAGTGCCTCAACATCATTCTCTGCTCCTATTCAAGAATGTGCTCCAAAAAAAAAAAAGTATTAGTATTATATCAAAAGACAATCATGACTTCCTCCTGTGACGCCCATTTTGTTGTGCTTGCAGCCAATAGTGTCAGACCATAACTCATTATTAGTGCCGATGCACACCATCGCTCATCCACCTCCAGCAGCTCCAGCGTGAAGTCTGCTGGAGATGGGTGGAGATGAAGGTGTTGTAGGAGGCCAGTAGACCTTTACTATGCTGAATGGAAGAGAGAGTCAAATATCTACCTCTTCATATTTGTTTTGACATCCCAGTTTCCAATGTTCAAATCAAATTCTTCCCAACTCTCTGACCTGACTGCCTTTTCTCCCTGAAACACATCGACACACAGAAAACTTTGGATTCTTGAAAGGCTGGGCCAACCTCCATTCATCCTGATCAGTTCGACAGAAACCACAGATGAAGTTGTCTAAAGCAATAATGGAAGACTGTGTCTCACAAAACATTTAATTTATTGTTCCTTATTATATTACTCTGAGAAAAGTAATAGAGTATTCATGAATGGTATCGAAAGAGTGTGGATGTTTTAAATATATATTTTTTTAATAAACTTGTCAAAATTGCGCATTAATGTCGATTAATTGCGCGTCAAAGTTATTAACGCTGAATAATCACGCGCTGTAATGGCCCTGCGTTGACCCCATACATCACAGGACACGTTCCATTCACAGCAGCTTAAACATGATGGATGCAGATGACAAAGACCCACAGATCATACGAAGGGAGTTGACAAGTGTGCCTCTGGAGAAATCTGGATTGTCACGAATTGATTGATTCCACTCTGAGTCCTCTGCTCGTCTCACTGCTCAGACGTGGAAGTCCTCTTCTGACTGTTGTTTCAGGACGGACACTCCAACATAGTCACAGAAATACTGGGGAAGCTGTCCTTGAGAAAACGTGATGCAAAAATGTCTTTTTTTGTCAGTACCCATGATATTCAAATGCAAATATTCACAAAACTCAAGTAACAGAATTTGGAAATCTCAAAAACATGTCACCGTTTTCTTTAAATTGTTTGTTTGACAGGGACGATGCAGGATACATATATAATACCAGATAAAGCAAAGAGCTCATTTCATCAGGAGTCCCAGGGCGGAGGAATTCTTGGCATCCTGCATTTAGTATTTTATGTAACCTCCTTTTGTTACAATAACAGAACCTGAGTCTCCTTCTGTAGTGAGTGATGAGGTTTGCGAACACATAGAGAAGATCTGAGACCATTCCTGAATACAGAACCTCTACAACTCCATTACATTCTGGGGTCCCGGCTTGTGGACTCTCCTCTGCAGCACATCCCACACGTCTTCTGTAGGGTTCAGGTCAGATGGCTGGGATGGCCATAATAAAAGCCATCAACCATCCCTGGGTTGATTTTGAGATGTGCTTCAAATCCGTGTCCTGCTGGAAGGCCCACTGGAAGAAAAGCAGCCCCACAGCATCAGAGTTCCACCACCAGACTTCACAGTGGGTATGATGTGCCATTCTCTGGGCTTCTTTCCTTCCCACGCCACACTCATCTTACATGTTTGATGAAAAAAAGTTCTGCTTTGGCTCATGTGGCCTATGACCTCATTCCATTGAATGTCGCAGTGGTGTCTGACCACACCTTACACACTTTGTCTTGTGTGTAGATGTGTGTGTATGTGTTAAAGCTTGTGTTGGTGTTTAGGGAAACTTGGTGACTTCAAGATTCAACTGACTTCTGCAATTCTCTAGCTGTAATCCATGGAGTCTTTTACTAGTCGAACCATCCTCATCACACTGTTTGGGGTCAGTTTGCAGACACATACTCTTCCAGTACACTTGTCAGACTGTTTGACTACATACATGTTTTGACTACCTACATGTTTTGACTACCTACATATTAACAAATGCTACTTCAAATGCTACTTCTTCTTGTTTTTCTTTTTTCCATGTAAAAACACTCTCAAGGACACGCAGAAAATACCGCCTACTTCCTGTCACACCATCCAAAACGAAGACTCTGCGAGAAAAAAAAGAAGCTCCACATTACTTTGTTCTGGTCCCACATATTCACAGCTGCTTCAAAGGCATCGTTAGATTAAAGACATCCGGGATACCTAGCCATTTCATCTGCGCTGGCGTGCAGCACCGGGGCGCTCAGCTATTGGAATTTGAATGAGACAGATCTAGATGAAAAGAATAAATGCCGAGAAGAAGCCAGAATATATTGATTTCACACATTCCTATTATGTTTGCAGCCACTTCCTGCTGTGAGAGCAGCCCCAAATTGGGGAGACAACAAATGCTGACCTACCTTTTTCACAAACACTAATGACTGAATGAAGAAATATTCCTCATGAGGGGGCGGTAACTTTTTACTCTAGACTATTTTAAAGGAGAAAAATCCGTAAATTCTACACGGATTGAACTCTCCATGTGTTTGTTTCTGAAACTCTCTGTTTTATTTCTCTGTTCTTCTTGTGAAGAGACAGCCTGGTTGGTGTTATGGCACTATAATTCATTTGGCCCACTCAGGAGGAAAACATCCTGAAGGCATGATTCTGTTGAATGAAAGAGATAAAAAAAAAATGGTAACAACAAGTCACTGCCGCATTTGATCATTTCAGGTTTGATACCATCAGTACCAGCCCTGCTTTCCATAAAATGTCAAATACTGCAGCTCTGTCAGCTGTCCTGAGATTTTAACTATGGTTTGATTCACAATACCAGGATGAACGGACTCAAATCTGAATTTCCTGCGCTGCGTTAGTGCAAATATCAGATTTTTATTTTTCAGATCTCATTTGAGCACATTTAATACTGATGATTAAAAATTCAGCTGGAACAATTGTGTCATTTATTTTGAGAGAGGAGGAGGGGGCTGTTTCCGTCAATTATCAGTCGCTCTGCTGGATGGTTTAGAGACGGTGGCTCTGACCAGAAGACAGGAGGCAGAACTTAAGATGTTGAGATGTTCTCTGGGAGTGAAGAGGATGGACAGGATTGGAAAGGAGCACATCAGAGGGAAAAACCAGGTTAGACGTCTTGGAGACAAACTCAGAGAGGCCAGATTGAGATGGTTTGGACAGGTGAAGACGAGGGATGGTGGATTTATTGGTAGACAGATGCTGGCAGGAGAAAAAGGCAAAGACCAAAGAGGAGGTTTCTGATGTGGTGATAGGGGACATACAGTTTGTTTTTGTGACAGGGCAAGATGGAAACAGATGATCCGCTGATGAACACCCAACTCTTTTCTCTCTCTTTATCCTGTTGGAGAAGATGTGTTCTCCAGAGTTGCCACTAGAGGGCTAACTTCAGCTCCATTTCTAACCTCTGACCGTGTTTCACTCACGTTGAAAGAGGGAACACCTTCATAAAATCATTTTCTCACATTTCATTTTGTTCAAAACGTCTGGATCTCTGATCCAATTCAACCAGTTATATGACATTTTGAGAAATACTGGTTCTGCTGAGCGCTGGACGGGATGATTGATACCACCATCATATGAGAGAGGTATTGATCCGCTTACCCAACTTTCGGCAAGACTGCAGAACTCTAGAAATGTCAAACTTTCAATTTGATCTCATCACCTGAATCGTCTTTTGTATGATTATCAGGCAATCAAGACGCTGTAATGTAAATACAGTTACTCTTTGTTCATTTCTGATATATCAGAAATGACGCACGCCTCTTTTTGGCAAACATAAATCATGTTCTTACACAAACATGGCCATATCCCGCAATAATATGATGTCTTGATCGCTGGAGCTCCCCTTCAGCCTGAGCCTAAAAACCTTAGCAGTGAGTTATTTATTTCAATAATGCGATTGCGCCACAAACATGTATGGAAATCTGAGCCGATCTTACTGTAGACCACCACCAACAGATCAACATTCAAATAAATTCAATTATCTCTGCTATGCACATTGGGATTAATCATTTCTAAAACCAGACTGACGCGCAAATAATTATTCTTCAGTTCTTGTGCCACTTCTGTCACACAAATATGACTTGGTTGGATATTAAACAGGGAGATGGGTGGCTCGGAGAAAAGAGGGTGCAGTGAAAACCTGATTTAATATTATGCACAAAAGGCCCCGGCAATGGGGAAGCTGTTCTGATGGCTCTCATTAATTCCTCAGTTCAGTGGGCTGTGGACAGACACAGCAGATTGACAGGGGATGTGGAGACTTCACTGGCGTCTTCGCAATGCTTTGAAATGGAGTGTAGTTTAGCTTTGATGCCTCCGAAGACTAAACGGACACACCCTCCCCTCCCCCCCGAACACACACATGCACAATCTGTGTGTGTCCCCCCCACATGGCCATATATCCCAGCGCAAATATAGTAATACTGTAAACGGGATCCTAAATAACTGTGTGTTTCGCGCTAAAATATAGTTGATGATATTTCTCGACGTGAGAGGGGAAATTTCCCAATAAAAAAACAACAAAAACAGATAAAAAAAATAAGAGAGAGAGACAGACAGAGAGAGAGAGAGGATTTAAAAGGTTTGTCCGAAAAACAGTGTTTTTGTTAAAAAAATAAATAAAATAAAGCTCCCCCTAGTGGTTACAATATGAACTTTTACAGTAAAAAGTGATTTATACAAGATAGGTGACCTCAAGGATATTCATAAGCACCAAATTTGGACTAAATGGGACCAATGGTCGAGGAACTGAAACAGTTTCAGAGTTTACGGGTTTACACAAAGGATCTGTGGTAACGGCGATGAAGATCCATAAACATCCTTGACGTTTCGGGGATACCGGGTCGGGTAAACATTCTAATAACATACAGTACCGCTCAGGCGTTTAAAAAAGTTTCCCATTCCAGAGCCCATTGTTCAGGTGAATGGTATGCTGTCACTGAAATGTATTACAGTAGACTGTTCACCTGTAACAAGGTGCTTCCACCAACGGCGCTCATTTAAAGGGCCGTTCATATTATTGCACTAGATTTTATGCACTAATAGGATTTCTGTCATATTTTCAGCCAAAAAATGAAAATGTGTGAGTGAGTGAGCGTTTTTCCGTGGCCAAGTGAATCCATCCTCCCGACAAGTGTGGGTTATTAGGCTGCTGAGTAAACAACATAATTATTGCACAGGTGTTTCCTTGTTCACACAGAATCAAATGTGCGGTTCCTTGCAGGGAGTGTTATATTTTTCTGACGTATTTTAGAGCAGGGAGACACAAATGTTGCTCTCGTGTCTTTTAAATCCATACATGTAATCCTCTACGCCGCATGCATAATGCATAAAGGCTATGATGGTATGTGGCCAGAAGGGGGACAGTGGATTTTGCATTTATGATTAAAATGTGCTATGTAAGAGAAAATGTGAAGATTAGCTATGGTTTTAGCCCCCAATCCCCTAAATTGTAAATGCAATCCGCCTGATTGAACTCCTGTAATTAAATGTGACTCATTTATAATCTCAAAGAGTCCATATTGACTCAACCTATTTCTGGGAAGTCAGAAGTCTGCTCTGAAATCAGATCCCATAGGTTACGTCGACACCGCCGGACTGATGTGGTCCAGGTTTCACATGTGACTCTTTTCATGTCGGTGTGAGCAGCACCAACCACATGGACTCTGGATCTTTTCCAGTTCCGATTTGGGCCACGTCCATATGTGGTCCCAAAGCAGACACAGGTCGGATTTTTTGTAACGTGAGTCTAACCCTCAGTCTAAAATGTCAGATCGGGATCTATGCGACTCTGATCTCATCTTTCATGACATTTGTCGCAGAGCTGCACTGACAGGAGTCGCTTTTCACTCGAAAATATCCCTATAAACAAAAACATCACTATAAACGCCACAAACGTCGCTATTAAAACTATAAAAATCACCATAAAAACTATAAGCAGCTCTCTAAACACTATAAACATCACTATAAACACTACTATAAACATATCTAAAAAGGCTACACACATCACTATAAACACTATAAACGCTATAAACATTACTATAAACGCTATAAATGCTACACACATCACTATAAACACTATAAACGCTATAAACATTACTATAAACGCTATAAATGCTATAAACATCACTATAAACACAATAAGCATCTCTATGAACACTATAAACATCTCTATAAATATTATAATCATCACTATAATGCTATAAATATAATAAATATATCTATAAACACTCTAAACATCACTCTTAACACTATAAACATCTATATAAATAATATACACTATAAACATCACTATTAATACCATAGACACTATACACAACCATAAACATCACTATAAACACAATAAACATCACTATAAACATGTTAATAAATATCTCTATAAAGCATAAATATCGCCATAAACACTGTAAACATCACTATAAACATCACTATAAACATATCTATAAACATCATTATAAATATCTCTATAAACACTATAAACATCACTATAACATCACTATAAACACTATAAACAACACTATGAACTTCACTATGAACACTACTATAAATTTCTCTATAAACAATATAAAAATCACTATAAACATCTCTATAAACATCATTATTAATATCTCCATAAACACTATAAATATCTCTATAAACACTATAAACATCACTATAACATCACTATAAACACTATAAACATCAATATAAAAATCACTAGAATTATTATAAACATCACTATAAACTCTATAAACATCAATATAAAAATCACTAGAATTATTATAAACATCACTATAAACACTATAAACATCACTATGAACACTATAAACACTATAAACATCACTATGAACACTATAAACACTATAAACATCACCACAAACTTCACCATAAACCTCACTATAAATATAACTATAAACACTATAAACATCACTATAAACACTATAAACCTCACTATAAACATAACTATAAACACTATAAACATCACTATAAACATCACTATAAACATCACTATGAACATAACTATAAACATCTCTATAAACATAATTATAAATATTTCTATAAACACTATAAGCATATCTATAAACATTATAAACACTACCATAAATATCTCTAAAAACACTATAAACATCACTATAAACATCACTATAAACATCACTATAAATACTATAAACATCACTATAAACACTATTATAAATATATCTTATAAACACTATAAACATCACTATAAACACTACTATAAACATAACTATAAACACTATAAACATCAGTATAAACATCACTATAAACACTATAAACATCAGTATAAACATAACTATAAACACTATGAACACTACTATAAACATAACTATAAACACTATAAACATCACTATAAACACTATAAACACTACTATAAACACTATAAACATCAGCATAAACACTTCAAAACTAACTTTAGTGTTTTTTATTTAGCTTCTGTTTGATAACTCGCTGCGTGTGACGTCTTTGTTTTTGTTCTTTTGCACATGGTCAGTTTAGGGCCGTAAAGATTTCATACTGGAGTCTGAAAAAGGACATATTTTAAAAGTGTGACCAGAAAAAGCTGATTTAAGAAGAAAATCCTATTAGAGACCGGCGGTGTGAAGTCAAACTCATAGGGACTGAATGATAAGACGTGACTGAATGGAAACCTCCTTATAGTTGAGTATCATTTTATTACAAATACCACCACTAACAAAGACTGAACTCAAGGCCTCTTCATGGAACGTTACAGTGAAAAGCAGCAGATTGGAACCCAAAGGCTGCAAATATAACACATTTCCCCGACAGCACCTCAAAACACCTGAACCTTTTTACGGGTCAGCCGGAAACATTTATGAAACGGACCATAGAAATGAATTTACAATAAATAGAATTAACAGTAAACAATATAAATATGAATCTATATAACATATTAAACATAATTCACACGTTGTGTCTGGTGAGAAGTGGATCAGACTCCAGGGCTAGGTGAGTCAACGTCGGAACGCGTCCACAGAGTTTTGACGGTAAGTTGAGGTAAAACAGTTTCAGAGAAAGCCTTTCCCCCTCTATTGTCCTTTTTTTATTTCATATTTTTTTTACAGTGCCTTAAATTGAGTGCTATAAATGTTACAGACGCTCGCACAGAAATTGGAGTGATGGTTTGTTGTTGACCCTCGGTTGACCCTCCGGTCGGTCCCGGCATTCGGAGCAGGCTACAGTACCATGAGATAGTGTCACTTCTGAGCTTTGAACACATTACAGTAAAATGTTTACAGTGCGTTGACATTCTGTGTACAAAAAACAATTCTTACAAAAAATTACCGATTTTACAAAGAGTGAAAAATACTGTATTTCCCTCCCCCCCATTATAAAAAAAAAAAGACGAGGCAGGGTCCATTCAACAACAACACGGACGAGAGCGGACATGATACATAGCGTACGTGAAGGTTCTGTGCTGGTTCTTCTGGATTCTGTGTCTGTTATGAATAAATAGGCGATCAGAAGACAGTGGTACCAAAATTCCGGTGTAAAAACGGCTGAGGTTTTGTCAAAGTATTCGGACATTCTTGAACTTGCCTTCGGGATGCTACACAAGTCCTCAGCATTTCATTTAATCTCACTTTTTTTTTACATGATGCAGCCGTTCCTGAAATGCGGGCTACTCGATATAAAAGCGTCCTGTTGTCAAAATAGTCCTTGCGTCTGCTAGACGGTTGTGACGGACAGGAAGGCGTTATGTACTTTGGAGCCCTCTGGGACTCTGGCCCCGTGGCTCATCAGCTCCTGGATGGTCATCCAGTTGTCCAGGATCTTTTTGTTCCGTTTCTTCATCATCTTTTTGTGACTGAGTTCCAAGATGTTGACCTCCTTCCTGCCCTCGGCTCCACTGGCCGGTCCCTCCCTCAGACACTCGAGGCGGCTCTTCTGCATGAACTCCCTCCTCTTCCTCTGCTCCCGGGCTCGTGCCAAGTGCTGCTTCCTCTCCTCTTTGCTCCAGTAGCGGCCCATCTTCATTTCGCTCATAGCGTCGTCATCCGTGGTCATGCCCCCGCTCCTCTCTTCCCGAATCCTTAGAGCCCGTTCCCTCAGAATGCGGTCTCGAGCGGGCCTCCGGGCCACATAGCGAGTGCCGTCGGCGCGAACTTTGACTTTCCACTCCAGGCGAGGTTCCCCTGAGCGTCCGATCCTTTGCCCTTGGTCTCGGCAGAGGCTGAGGAGACTCAGCTGGCTCTGGGAATACTCCAGCGAGGAGTGCTGTTGGAGCAGCTGCATGTAGCTCTGCAACACAGAAAACATGTCAGCAAAAATCTCTCTTCCTTGTCTATCAGAATTAAGTTGACACATCTCTGTCAACGGTACCTACCTGAAGTTGCCTGGACCCTCCCTGGCCTTGATAGGGAGTTGTCTGGTACGAAGAACCATAGGGGAGCCCCTTCCTGGAATCTCTGGCCCTTCCTTTCTTTTCACACCTCTCGTCATCTGCAGGTAAGGCAGGGTCCGACTCAGACCGGGAGGGGTTGCTCTGGTCCGGGCTGCTGGAGATAACTGGTCCAGGGTCCGCTGGTCTGCTACAACCGGGAGAACCCTGCGGCTTTGGGATGGCAATGGGAGTTGAAGGCGTGGAGGAGGCCAGTCTGAGGTTTTTCTGGTTGGTGATGCTGACGTGTCTCTGCAGAGAATGATCAGGAGATCTCTCCACACCTAGAGGTGTGGACCGAGCACTCTCAGCCGTGTTGTAGGCACTGGAGCTGTCCTTCTCCCGGATCTTTTCGCTGTCCGACCTCTCCGGGTATTCATGGATGTCGGCTAACCTGCCGTGTCGTCTGTTCCCATCTTTGGAGCTCCGTCCCGGTGAGGACGTGGGTTGTGAGGCGTCCACCTGGTGGTTCTGACGGAGCTGATGTGCCTGCATGATGCTCTGGCATTCCAGCTCAATGCTCCTCAGTTCTTCGTTTAGCATCCTTAACTCCTGTTCTACCCCATTTTCTTCCCCAACATCGTCTACGTCATCTCCATCGCCCCCTCCTTGCTCGGTGAGACTACACTCTATACTGTGGCGAATGGAGTAGACCCCACACTCGCCCCCGTTGCGTATTTGACATTTGAGCTCCAGGAGTTGTTGAAAGCGATTCTCTAAACCTAACATCCCACCTCCAGCATTCCGGATGCTAACCACCCCATCATGAGCTTGAATTTTGGATAATGCCCTCGGACTTTGAGCGTCCTGTGGCGCTACAGTCCCTCGTCTGGTGTGTGGAAGCTCTGCTCGCCATCGGTCCCTCAGGCAGTGGGTTGGGGTCCTCCTGTGGAGTTTAGCCAGCAGCGGTTGGTGTTCTGGACTGTCTCTGCTGCATCCAAACCCGCTGTCTTTATCTTGATTATTGGAGGAACAGGTGGCTGTGTCCGTGGTCACCTCTTCTTCAGCTTGATACTGCCGATGACAGAAGATCCAGTTAATCTTTCTCAATATGACCATATTGCATTGTGAACCCTAGAATTCAGTCCAAATTTGACGGTTCAGCAATTTGATATTATACGAAATAACAATGTTTAATACCAATGCAAGCTGTAAGTTGTAAGATGTAAGAAATTTCATGAAATCCAGTGATATGTAGCTCTGGTGGTTGTAATGATCGTTAAGTTGTATAGATCTGTGCCTTCACTATACTGCCATCTTCACTAGTTTTACGTTTCATGCCAGGTGAGCAAAACAGTTGTCCTGATCACATGAGCGATGGGGGATTTCTGGAAATCCTCAGTTGGTTCATGAATGTCATGTATACAACTTTTTTGGACATTGCACATCTCATTATAGTCGTCAATTACCTGTATTACCTGTTCACCAAGAGATGCCCAGAGGGTTGCGTGGTCATTTATCAACTTGTTATATCCCTGAAAGTAGGGAATATAACTGATTCGTCATTGCATCAGCCGCCGCCACAGATCCTTCGTGTCAACAAGATAACTTACAAACCGTCCCATGGATCATTTTCCAAATTTTAAACCCCCATACAACTAATTGCGAGGGAGTACTGCATTGATTTTGGGAATGGTGGGATGCATATTTCTTCCACTATTGGGCGCTTTATCAGACATAACTTATCAGACATATTCGTTTACTTATTTAAGTACGTTTTTAAGATTTCAACAGTTTCTGGTCTGATCTTAGCGCACACTGCTGACTTTGTAGAAATAGGTTGGGTCAATATGGACTGTATGAGATGATCAATGAGTCACATTTTAATTTGAGGAGTTCAATCAGGGGAATGCCTGCACAACGCAGGCGATTGGGTTTTTTTGGGGAAAAAAGCGTAGGTCTAGTTCTGACTGGGACACGGACCTTTCAACTCGCACTTAAACCATTAATTAACGTCCAGATAATAGACTGACCCTACTGATATGACTTCATCCTCTTGTGCGTTCAAAGACGTTACCCGCTCTTTGGATTTCTTCCGGGAACATCTTCCCTCTATTTATAGACTTTTTCCCCTCTCGTTTTGGTGTCCGGCATTTCTCATCCACTCACCTCATCTCCCCTGTCATTAAGCTCCTTCTGCTTTCTCCTCTCCTCCAGTATCTCCATCTTCAGCTTCTCCACCAGTTCTTGCTGCTCCTCGTCAAACCACGCTTCATCTTCAAGCTGAAATCACAACATCTTTTCAGAAACACTGTGTGTGTGTGTGTGTGTGTGCGTGTGTGTGTGTGTATGTCAAAACTCTAGACAATCACTCTGGCAGTTTGAAGTAAGGGGGAAAGGCACTTAGCATGCTGCTGTTGTCTGACAGGACATAGGTTGTCAAGGTATAGTGTGTGTGTGTGTGTGTGTGTGCGTGTGTGTGTGTTCTCACCTGGATTTCTGGTCTTGTCACCAGCAGTACAATGCTTCTTGCTTCTTCTCTTGACAGCAAGGCGACAGCTTTCTCTCTGTCTTGCACTTCACAGCCATTAATCTGTGCATCAGAGACAAGTATAGATGGTCAAACTTGCAAAAAGCCCCCCGACCGCAAACCCACAAAAAGACAGTGTGTAATTTTATCAGCAACAGTCTCCGTTGAACTGACATGAGGGAGAAGATGAGTGTATCACAACCGACCCTTGAGTAATTACACCATCTCTCAAACGCCCTCTCTCGTCGATTTTTCACCCTCCATTATTCTCCTTTTCTCCACTCTTTTCTTTCCTCCTTTCCGTCCTCACATCCTTTCACCTCATCTCTTGCAAAGACCAGGGCAAGTTGCGCGCTTGGTAAGGGTGGCGATTGCCTGGTCCGACTCCACGAGGATCTGCTCTCACCACACAATTAACTGTTCTTTGACAGGTGGTGTTCATCTTTTCCTCACTAGAGTAATGGGCCTGTCAGGAGAAGATAATAGGGCCAGCAGAACAGCCGGCTCTGCAGCCGCAATCACTCACATTACCCACGGACACAGAAACACTTAGGTGAGAGAATGGAGATACTTAAGGGCGTAAGGGTTTACGATAAACATGGAGGAAGGCCGATGTTGGTACCATGATCCTGTAGATTGGTCTTACAGTGACACAAGTCTACGACCTCTTTCAGCTTTAAGTTAAATAGAAATTATCACCATATAAATATAATTAACTCACATTAATAAGAAAACAAGAAATAGCTCACTACACTAAAGACGTGCCAATGGATAATATTCAGTTATTTAAGAATGATAAACCTGTTTACATTAGTTTTAGGTTGCACACGGTCCCTTTCGCCTTTAAAACCCTAATATTTGAAAACAAAATTCAATTTGAGCTAAATGTTTTAGCGACAGCAGTTCGGATGCCCGCACGAATAATCTAGAATGAGTTGGTGTGATAAATTGTCATTTCTATCTTAAATTTTCCATTTGAAACAGGCATTAGAAACCTCATTAGAAAATTTTGATTTGGAATCCTGATAAATTCTCTTAAATAATTCATTACATTCAATTTAGAAGGTTAGTTTTTTTTCGAACAACTCTCCGAATCAACCCAAATAAATAAAGTTGGAACTAATCAGTGGAATTAAACCTGCTAATCACCGCTAATAAATTGAGTCGTACTTAATCTCAGTGACTAAGTGGAATCAACGCAAAAAAATGATATTGGTGCGACAATGCTTTAATTTTTATCTCAATTTTTCATTCAAAACAGACGTTTTAGATGTTTTAACTTGATAAAGTGATAAGTTAGTAGTAAATGTTCGGAATGAGTGTCATTTGAGTCTCATTTGGAGTTGTTTACAGCATGAAATGATGTAAAACTTGTATCATATTTATCTCATTAGATTATTCAGTGGAGGAATGTGTGTGTCCTGAAAGCATTGGCTCATTTCTCCGCCGGATTTTTTCTTCTCTGTGAACACCGACATGCTTTTCTCTGATGCAATAACCGCACCATTCAGAGAAAAAACACAAAGAAAGAACTGTCGGGTCTGAAAACCACCTGCAGAACTTAACAGACTCAACCGTTTTTAATTAGGTTTTTTTCCTTCGTGGCAGCAGCTGAAGCCAATTAGAGGCAGAAGGTGACGCTAATGATCGCGTACCGGTGAGTTGGTTGAGGTCAGGTTGACAAGAGCTTTCAATAAATGTGCATATATGGACCCTTATATGCTACAAATAAGTACGTACATTGAAAAAAATAAAAGAAAGACCCACAGAGGACAATAAATGGGCCGTTTGTCATTCATCTTAACTGGGGACGGTTCACCTGGCTGCTGCTGGGGAGTACAAACCTATACCTGAATGCATAGAATCCATATTGTGATGTAAAAAAAACCCAAAGTGTATATAGAGGTTAGTTGTTTTTAAGTGAAGAGATGAATATGCACCATCCCTGCGTGAGATGAAGCCAGAGAGGAGTGGTGGAGATGATTTAGTGCCTGGTCTGACTGCAACCAGGCACTTTAATTTCCCTGCTAAACGAGGTGATTAAATATACATATGCTTGCCCGGTCTGGAGACACCGGCTGCTTGGCTGGGCTCGAGAAAGGGGCTTCCCTGCAAGATTTACCTATAGAAGTTTGTTTAACTCTGATTAAAAACGAAGAAAATAGTTATTTTTTCTCCTCTGGCGAATAATGGGGCTGGATATGGGGTGTCGCTTTATGGGTGGGTGTTGGAGTGGGTGTGTGGAGAGCTACATTCTCTTGTTAACTTGGTACCAACTCGCTGATTAGTTCGTGGTCGGCTCTTCTTCTGATTGGCTGCTGCTGCTGCTGCTGCCAGGAAAATCAATTTAAGACTGTGGAGCAGCTCAGTCTGGAAGTGGAGCTGGCGGATCACAGATCAAGGCGCTGACAGTTCTGTCTTTGTGTTATTATTGAATGGCGGGTTCATTGTACAGCGGCATGTTTGTCTTTATAGAAAAGAGAAACACACAGTGGGAAATAACGTTGAAAGTTAGCTTCTCTGGGGCTACGATAAAGTCAGCTGGAATGAAATTATTTAAATTGTTTGTTAATTATGTTAAAATGTAATTCCATTAGCTTCTATTGGTTTCAAAGGCGCCCCTCTCTCCCGGTTCAAATCCCACCTCTCCGGCCGCATTCAGTTTGTACAACTAAAACCCTTCAGATCACGTCACTACAGCTGTTCCTTAGGGTTCCGTCTTGGGTCCCCTCCTCTTCATCATCTACCTCGCATAATTTGAGGATATTCTGTATTTACTGTCATTGCTACGCAGATGACACCCAGCTCTATCTGACCTCCAAAACCAAACTCAACCTTTTCACCGTCTTCCCTCTGCAACTGTCTTCTGGCAATTAAAACCTTCTTCTCTCATTACTTCCTCAAACTCAACAGCAATAAAACCCAAGTTCTACTTGTTGGCTCCAGAAAAACTCTGGCCAAATCCGACAGACCATCTCCCGATCAGAAGGTAGCCAGTTCAAGTCCCAGCAGGGTTTACTTGTCATAGGGTCCTTGAGCAAGACCCTGACTTTTGAGTTATTTTTCAGAACAAAATAATCATCAGAAAAATGTCCATTTAATTTCACATTGTAACCATTATAATAGACCGTTAAATAGTAAAAGTCCCCAAAAAAGCAAACAGAACAATTTGCGAAGCATATCCTTGCACTGTGCTCTAACCTCGCCTTCTCAGGAAACTTACCAAACACATCAAAAATATAGAGATTCATGACAATTTTGATTTCTAAGAATTTGTTTCCATGCAAATACCCTCAGTTTGATTCTGCAGGGATAAGGAAACTAAACGCTCTTTGTGTTGTAAATACATGGCCGATGAGTTTAACAGAAATACAGTCATGTTGGGTCTATATAAAACCTGGATTAAGAGTATTTTTGGTAAATGAGATGACATTAATTACCTGTAGAATACGATCTCCTTCCTTGATGCGTCCATCTATGGCTGCTATGCTGTTTGGCTCCACCTGCACAGAAGATGAAAACTATTGATGAACCACTCAAACGTCTGATGTCTACTCTATTCACACAGAGGAGATGCAAAAATGCCGAGTTGGACAGTAACTAAGTAGATTTACTCACTCAGTCTACTGATATATGTCATTATTTCCATTTTCTGTTATTTCATACTTCTACTCCACTCCATCACAAAGGGAAATATAGCTCTTTCTAATCCACTACATTTCTCGGACAGCTGTAGTTACTTTAAAAGTACTTTAAAAGTATAACCTTCCTCTGCAGTTAAAGCCCACGTTTCACCAGATTTGTTGATTTTTAACGCCAAAAGGCTTATTTCTTTATGGACTGAGAAAAATTCCAAACCCAAATAAACCATTTATCAACACCATTGATAATGTGCAAAATGCCTCCAAGCTGAAATCAGTAGAATCTTAATGAAAACTTTTATGAAATACGTGCTTTTCACACACCCAGTAAAGGAAATTGGCCGTCTGTTGTATTAACTTCAAAATGTTACATTTTTGCATTCGCTAATTTCATGTTTGCAAGATAAATGTGATTACATCACGAAGGACCTGAGAAGGGATGGTGGATCTATTGGTAGAAGGATGGTGGAGATGGAGCTGCCAGGCAGGAGAAGAAGGGGAAGACCAAAGAGGAGGTTTCTTGATGTGGTGAGAGAGAGGACATACAGTTGGTTGGTGCGACAGAGGAAGATGCAGATCTGCTGTGGCGACAGCCCGAAGAAGAAGAAACTACAGTAGTAGGTTCATTTTACTCCTTCAGAATTAGTTGGACCAACCGTATTAATGTTGGATCTACTGTTAATAACTGACTTCAATCAAGTAATGTCTAATCCAGGTAAATAAAATGAGTCAACGTCAGTAAATTGTGTCTAATCGAAGCACATAAAGTCAGACGGACATAATTAGGAAACCCATTGAGTGACGTTGGTCATATTTTTAAGGTCATTCAGATTTGTTTGAGCACAATATAATAATCTTAAAAATGTAAACTACTCAACGATAATCAAGAGAAGTACTTAAAACTCTTCATCTGCAGCAATAAAACGCTCCGTTGGTTTTAAATGCAACAGTAGGCGTTTAAAAAAAAAATATATATATATATATATATAAATAAAGAATCGTGTATTATAGATAAACAATGCATGCATCGTTTCAGTTCTTAACGAGAACTTTTAAGTACATTTTGCTGGTATTACACACTCAAGTAAAGGTTTGAATACAGGACCTCGAAGTGGAGTACTTTAACAGTGTTGTATGAGTACTTTTACTCCAGTGAAGGATCTGAATACTTCATGCATCTCTGGCAAACTGTTTGTGTGATGACCTTGCTTTCTACATACCAGTGGGTTTATCACAAGTTGTGGTGTTGAACAAAACCCGCTCTACTTTACCAGCTTCTAACACGTACAGGAAGTCCTTGACTTCATGCAAAAGAGCGGAAGCATGAGGGAAATCTCATGAAAAAAACGGGTAGAAGACAGACAAAAAGGTCCCCGAGCGTTCACAGCGGAGACATGATTCTATTTCAGCGGAGTGCAACCGACCTCATGTTTTTTTCAAAATGCATCCCAACGGATCAACAACAACACTGTAAGCCTCAGTCACTGCATAAACTTTGTTGTTCTTGCATTGATGATCAAGAGGCAGAGCCACATGTGGGGAAACGGCAAAACCTGAGAGGAAACTAGGATGGGGGAAAAAAAACAACAATATCACACTTCCCAAAGTTGCATCAATAGTCGTCCTACATTTTAATGAGGGTAAATTAGCATTTTTATTCTTTTAATCAAACAAAACAATAAAACAAAACAAAAAACAGGCATTGGAGGAGGAGGGATTTCACAATCTCTTCAGGTTCAGTCTGTGGTTCTGTGTTCAGACTCTCCATCTGTTTCAGGTGGAAAACTAAGACTAAAGGTTGGTTTTAAATACAAAAGAATTTTTTTACAAAGGCTGAAAGAAAATCAATATATTTTAGAGATGTTTGTGCGAAATCCAATTATTTCCTCATGTGAGTGGTCTTATTCTCCAAACAGCTCTTACCTTTCACACCCTCGCCTTTTTAAAAAAAAATACGGCCAGCAGCCAGCCAATACATTTTGCCCCCATTGTGCAATATAATTCAATATAATTCAATAATTTGTTTTCAAATCTGTGTTTTAAGAAAAATAAACAGGAAATAATTTGTAATAAAAAGAGAAAAATGAAAAAATCCTCGGTTATTTTGTATTCAGAGCGGGTTCGGTAAATGGGAGGACGTGTCATTTGCGGAAGGAGATGGTTGTCGCTCAGAGCTAATTAAAGCCTTCAATTAAAACATGTTAAAGGAGGAGGATGGATGAGAATGGCAGAATGGGAATCGCATTTCAAACCCCACTTCCTCTTCGGCCATGCGTGGCTCATTAAACGGAGCTCGTTTGACTGAAACTTTTTTTTTTCTTCTTTATTTTTTCCACTCCTCAGTTCATTTCAATTACCTCCATCCTTCAGGATGTGAAGATAGAAATCCAAGCGGCATCGTTTCGTGCCATCTTTTTAATGAATGCTCCGATGGAAGCTGATTACGGGTTTGATTGTACAAACAGGCAGCGTCGTCTCCATCAGACGTCATCAGGAAGCGATAATTTATACGCCGGGGAATAGCACATTTTTTAATTCACGCTGCAATGTTTTGAAGCATGTAATTGTGTGTCAGGGAGACGTAATTGCCATCAAATCCTAAAAAGAAAAGGTAAAATGTGGGATAAAGATGGGCCGATCTGTTCCTCCTACCTGGCTGACGTAGATGCCGGTGTCCTCTTCATCGTCCGTCCTGTAGCACAGCGTCAAGCCAAGCTTCTCCTGGCTGTTCTTCCGACACAACTCCACCTCCTGCCACAACACAACAAACAAACGACAAGGTTTCAAACCAACAATGTTTCCCATGGTGCACCTGCCTATTCAAACATGGAGTCTATTCTTGTGTTGCCATGACTCCCCTCATGGGAGACAATGTCCAACCTCATTTGTATTCAGAACATCACCTTTATTATATCCCTGAAAAGTCCGACTGTGTCCGCCGGGAATCCTTCGTGTTAACACGATAACTCATAAACTGTTTCATGGATCATTTTCTAATTTATACCAACAGTGCCAGGAAGAACTGGACTGATTTTTGGGAAAGGCCAGTTGTAAATTTCTGACACTAGGGGGAGCTTTTCCTACAAGATCATAATTTCTCAACCGTTGATCCGATTTACTTAACCCGAGCAGATCTATCTTGTATCCATCATGTTTCCCTTTAAAAGTTCCTTTTTTACTCACTAGGAGGAGCTTTCTACAAAAAAGAAAAAGGGTTTTCAGACATATTTCCCCAATCCTGGGTCTGATATGGTCCAAACTGGTTGCATATAAATTGACTGAAGGATAACTTCATGTAAATATCACACTTTACTGTAACAGTTCATATTTTACTCCCTAGGGGGAGCTTTTTATGAAAAAATACTGTTTTATTCAAACATATCTTCCTCACCGTTATCCACATTTAGTCCAAAGTTCATGCATTTCAATCAACTTGAGTCCAGCTGTCTGTTAAATGTCATATTTTACTTTTATAATTTAACTTCACATTTAAGTCTAATCAGATGAATTACTTGTACAAAACAGGATTGAGGTCTTTTCAGGGATATACCCTTTATGTCGGGGACGACCGATTAGGCGTACTTTGTTTGTTGCAAAGCAGTGGATTTCCTTTAAGTCAGTGAAGATCTGTGCTAACTTTCTGAAGTACAATAGCAGTATAATGTATTTAATTCCCTACTTTTTAGGAGACTTGGCTGCAATTTTATATAATCTTTAACTTTCCTTTATCTATTTAGGCTTTCTGCGCTGCATTCATGTCCCAGTTTGAAACCTGCATCAGTTACTGAGGTGGCGCAAGATATGAATGGGTTACGTCCCAAGGTCCATCACATTTCATCTCTGGAGAATAACTCAGACACTATTCAATATTTACTTTTCACCAAACTGTCAATACACTCCAAACAAGAACTTAACTGGTGCAGGATGTACTTAAGGAACTTTTATCATTTGTATTTGCACAAAAACATCGAAAAGAAATGTCCTAAAAAGGTATTTTTTCATTTTGTATTCTGAGTACATTTCAGAACCTGTTCTTCCTGATTTTTACTTGTGTAAAAAACTAATCTTCTACTTTTGTGAGGACTGTCTACTTTTGCAACCTCCATTCATTTGAAGTCCGACTCTACAGTTGAATAAATTGTTGTAAACGGTTGTCTGCTGGGTCTAGATTTACTGTTGGGTTGAACAGTAAATTGAAAGCATTGAAAAAAGAACCTTTTAAGAAGCTAATGCTCTTTAGAGTTAATGGAAAGAGAAATAAGTCTACGCATTAATTCATATTTCTTTCTTTCTTTTAACCTGTCCAGCAACCTCAGCAGCCAGTTTGCTGGTTCTGTATTCCGTACAGTGCAAGACAGGCTGTCATGTTATTCCTGATCAGACTCCTGATGCCTGATCTGCATTCAGTCATGAGTTAGACGAGGTGTCTGGACTGGAGAGGCGGGGGTAAACAGACGAAAGACGGGAGTTGGCGGGACAATGGAGAGGGAGAGAAGAACAGCAAAAGTAATGGCGGTGATTCATAGTGAGATTAATATTCTAACCTTAAGAATATTACCTCGTTAACCTTATTGTGTGAGATTGTGAATGTGTCCCCCCCCAACAGCTACCCTCAAGGGAGAGGTAGGTGCTCCATAGGGGGCCAGAGGGAGCCCCCTCTTGCCCAGTGACTCGTCCAGAGAGACAGTGGGCCTCCGGCAGAACTGGCCCCCAAGCGTAAGCCAGTCAAACAATGAAATATGAAGTGTAATGTAAATAAAAACAACCATAACTCTCGCTTCTGTTCGGCACATCAATCAAATAAAAGCCTGTATAACGAATCAACCATGTGACGACCCACAGGGCATGTCTTTGAAGAATTTGATATTTCACAGGTTGGCCACCCCTCCCACGAAAAAAAAATTGAACCCGGTTAGCCATTGGCTCCCTGTGATCCCTGCTGTGCATTAAGGTAATCACATAAAGATGACTCCAGGGGGGGGGGGGGGGGGGGGGGGGGCGTAATCTTTATTAACCCGCACCGCCAAATTAATTTCAGCGAGGTGGAGTTGTGAAAGAAGGGGGTCGGTCGGGGTTAAAAGACGATGAGGGCGGGGGCCAAGAATTAAACCCCACTCTTCCTCTTTTTATTTTTCCGTCATGGGAAACCACGATAGCAGAGATTGACAGGGGAAGTAATTAATTTCCGTCGCAGTTAACCCCCTGTGCAGACAGCTGTGACCTTCAAAGGTTGGGAAGGTTGTGTTAGGAGTTCCTATTAAACCTGGCTGGTTTTGACTCCTCAGGAGTTTGGATCTCCGGCTGATAAATTAAATGTATTATTATTATTATTATTATTATTCAAACAAACCCTGACAGTGGATTAACTGCTGCACACACTGAGAAACCATCACCCTCACACCTTATTGTCAGCGCAAATTGGCGATATTCTGGATATTACTGGGATATTGGCGTCACTAATGGAGGTGTTAATCCCACGAGTGAAAGTTCTCCGGATGCATAATTCTGAAAATGTAGAGAGGCTTGATTAGCGACGATTGGATACTAATAGAAGCCGCTGTGGAGTTTGAATGATGTCACAGCGACGATGTCGAACCAGTTCCATGCGGTTTATAATGAATTGTGACAACTGATTAATCCTAATTCAATTTTGCTCAATTTCCAACGGTAGATATCAGATTTACAAAGTTACATGAGGCGTATGGGAATGAAGACATGCGGCGCCTTGTCATTAAACATCTGGTACTAATATTTCAGATTAACAAGCCTGTTACTATGACTACATGTTTCGCCCTATATTTGAAAATGTAATACATTTTTTGCCACTCGTTGGATCTCATTCAAACTTTTCTACAATGTTTGGGAACATATTAGGGTTTTAGTTCTCAGAAGTGAGCATTTCATGAGCTTTGTGCTTATTTCCTGGAGAAAAAAAATCTGAAATAATGCTAAAAGGAATGCAAAGTGTCAACCTTTTAGCAAAAATCCTCTTTTTATCACCACTTGACATAAACTATCGGGTTATTATATATTCTTCACTGCCGACAACATGTCTGCTGCAGATCTTTAATGGGAACGCGATTACTGAAAAACTAATTCTTGGATCATATTCTAATTATAAACCCCCATAGTCCTTTGTGTGAGGAAGTACTGGATTAATTTGGGGAAAGGTCAGTTACATATTTCTGACAATAGGGGGAGCTTTATCATAATTTGGGTCTGATTTAGTCCAAATTAGGTGCATATGAATAAACTCGAGGAGATCTATCTTGTATATATTATTATATGTTACTCTTATATTAGACCTAAACATACTTTATTAAGTAATTTTATTAATTACTAAAATGTCCTGTAAAATATCAGGACTTTTTTCTTCTTTTTTTTACCCTTACTTCCCAACCGTATGTCAGATTGTGTCTAAATCGGCTCGTATGAATCAACACAAGGAGATCTGTATTGTGTGTATATACATATTTTTTTTTTCACTATAATAGTTTATAATAACTGTTTATAAAACAGTTTTTCTATCCCTAACTTCCCAAATAAGTACAATTGTGTCTTAATTTTGCTCATATAAATGGCCAGAAGGACATCTGTCTCAGTTTATCACAGAGTTCAGAGAAACTACTTAAGTGTATTTAAGTACACTTAAGTGTATTTGAGATACACTTATTTGAGATTATTAATGAGTCACGTTTAATTAGAGGAGTTCAATCAGGGGGATTGCTCGTAAAAAGGGGAATTGGGGTTATACCCTTGATGTCGGGGACGACGGCGTATAGTCCACTGTCGGTAAAAGTCTATTCTTGTTGCCTTTTGCATACCAATTCCCTTTATCAGCCTTTGACGCCGGATCATAATTAAGACCTGTTGGTTTTGGCAAACATCGAACTGTCTGTTTCTGCGGCAGCCTGCTGCCACTTCATTAACTCTACGGGGTAAACTGATGACCAGGCATAACAGTCATTCAAATCTGCCACTATTCAACATTAATTTGGCCGGGAAGCACATACTAATATCCAAAAAAAAAGGCGGTTGCAACTGGGAAAATTAATGAACTCAGAAAGTCGTAGCGGTGTTGAAGGGAATTGGAATCGCTTCCTCTGAACTCTGAACAATGGAAAAAAAAAACACATTTTCTGCTGCTACTCTCCGATACCTGGCAATATCATAGTTGGGTAGAAGGCGTGGAAGTGGCGGTAGCATGATGACAGCAGGCGTTGCCATGTGGACAATGGGTTGGAAGTGAAACCAAACCTGTCAGAAATAATGTTCTGGGGAACGGCAGCTTTGCTCTGTTTCATCCGAGAGGAAGACCATTCGTGTTTCAGTCAGATGCACACGGATGGACAGCGGTAAGAGAGGGTGGGTGGTTGATTTGCTCTGTGCCTGTCTGGCAGGTTGGAGGTGGGAGTTGGGCGGGGGGGTGTTGGCTGTGGGGGTGCATGTGTGACCTTATCCAGAGACTGCTGCTATTACAAGCCCTCTCACCCGACTCACACCCCCTGACACGCAGAGGACTCTTTCATCCAGATGACACTGTAAGGTAAGGTCACAGCTGGCAGCAGAGGAATCCTAATGACCCACAATGCAGTTCACTGAACCAGGAAGTGCCTATTAAACCACGGTGGGAGACCACCGACTGTAGCAAGCATCCACCATCACTTTCACCCAGCGCGACCTCGAGGTACCGAGTCTGGCTGACATGATGCATTTGCATTTGTGACCGCGGATCACTGACAGCCCGGTTCAAGCAGCACAGAACCTCCTCTTCTTCTCAACAACATCTTAGATCTCGGAAGCGCCGCTGGAGCTGCTAACTGTCAAACAATATCAATGTATAAAGCGGCAATGACGCCATGTTGAGTGCTTGAATGGAGGCGAACTTCTATTGAATTCATTTTGCCGTGGAACTATTGAAGAAGTTCTGGTTTTGTTATTTTGTTTTATGACCTTTGAACTGGAAAAATAACCGATTACAGTCTTGGCCGGGGTTATTATGGAACCGTCATCGCTGCTGCAGAGCCTCTGTGGTAACAAGATAATTAGAACTATTTCATGGATCGTTTTCAAGTTTTAGACCCACATGGAGATTAGCGTAAGGAAGAACCGGTTTGATTTGGGAATGGCCAGTTGCATATTCCCGCCACTAGGGGGAGATTAAGCTCCAAAATCAGTTAGTTACAGTTTTCGGACCATAATTACTCGACCGTTGGTCCGATTTAGTCTGAATTTGGTTCAAATGAATCAACTGGAGGAATTTTGAAAACATGAGCATGCTGGCGTTGTCATCAAGAATGTGTTCGGTTGTGGGAATCAGCACAAGTAAAGACCGACAGGATGTTCTAGCATGTCTGAAGATATAAGGCCATATATTAAACATTTATCCTGAAGAGATACATTTATCCTTGAAAGATGTACGATTCTCAGGCACAACACGGAAGTGTATGTTTTACTGCACGGCAGGGATTTATCCCAAAAAATGAAAAGGAGCTTTTCTGCATATTGTATTGTTGTTGTACAAAGCATTTTTTGAAAAACTTCCCTCATGTAAATTTGGCTTTTGTGAGTTTGTCTTCCACTATTTCTTTGTCATTTCTTCTTTATTTCCTCCCTCGGGATGATTTGATTTACAGCCTGGTTTTTTTGCGTGTTGAAAATTATTCCACCTCATTCATATGACTTCATCCCGCCTATGTCTGTTGACTCCCCAGGGTGAGTTTATTAAAGTCTTCTTTGGTGCTTTTTTATTCTTCATCTGCCTTGAGTTAGCATTTTGGGTTTTTTACTTTGAACTAATCATAAAAGAATGATCTGACCGGTAAGAACCCAAATGCAGACTCAAAAAAAAAAAGAAGCAGATGAAACGAAGACTTTATTAAGCGTACTCTCAGGGGTAAGCAGAAGGATGCACCAAGAATAACAAATGGCCTGGAGTCCATGATAATGATGCTGTTCATCAAAAATATAATCCAATGAATATTATCCACAGGGAAAGTCCACAGGCAATGAATGAATCACGGAGAACCAGAGACAGAGGGAACTATTTTAGCCTCTAAGACACTCCAGTGCAAACAATCTTAAAGAAGGAAATTTGGAACGGAGGCATTGGGAATTCTCTTCCCAAATAAAACAGGAGCCTATCTCTCATCTGACCCTGGAGGAGAGGAGAGGAGAGGCGGGGTGGGGTGGGGTGGATAAGACGGCAGTTCATCACAACCGGGCCAAAAAAAAAAAAAGGAAAGTTAAACACGCTAATATTTCGTTAGACCGCCTTTAGCTTTGATCACCGCACTCCTTCGCCATGGCATCGTTTCAATGAGCTTACGCTGATTTTTTTTTTTTTTGGACCACGTTTCTTCCTGGAATATGATCGTTTACCGTCATAGCTCTAGGTTTTAATAGAGCAGTTGGGGAAAGTTCTTAATGCAATTTTAGCATTTTCAGCAATCTCCTTTGTGTTTTTTTCTTTATGTGATGCTGGACAATAATTTGACACATCTTTCCAGAAATAAGAAAAAACAATTCTTCTCACTGCATCAGTTAGGGTTAAATAACCTGTTGCCTGATGAAACGTATTAATCGCTGCAGTAGTTATCCAATTACCTATTTGCTTTGACAAAATCCTGGTGGTGACTTTTTTAAGGCCGGGCATTGTGTAATTTTATTTGTAGACATTGCGTCCCTATAGGTGCTCAGGTGTATTTGAACCCAGAATCTTCTTGCTGTGAGGCAACAACACTTCGCCACCGGGCTTCCCCCTATCTAACGTACGACTGGATATACAGTATAACTGTATAAATGGAATGCACACCAAAGATGGCAGAGCCGCAAGCCACAACTTGGTGCTGAATATAATGCAATGGGTTAATCATGGTAATAACAGTGTTATAACAAGCTAATAACATTCTGTAACATTGTTCTGCCCAATTCAGAGACAGCCCTAACAAATATGTTGCGGACTGGATAGAAATACAATCTAATTCGGTTCTGATAGCTCCAGCGGGTTTTTACTGCAGGACATGCTCACTATTTTTATTTACTAATAGGCTATCTGAAATGGGACATGTGCAGCTCTGAAGGACAGCGCCTGAAGAACAGGACACAGACCGCCGGTGAGTGAAACACGGTGATTCAAGGCTTTTCAGAGAAGGGACTTATTTTGGTAAAAGCACAGCAAGGATGACCTTCCATCTGGAAAATAAATCCCTTAGCTGAGTAACAACAGACAATCTCAAGAACAGTTGATTGAGTTATTGTATCGGACATATTTTCTTGTGTTGTTATTGGACTTGAGAGCATCACTTCAGGGTTGGACTTAATTTTTCCTAAGATTTGTATCCCGGACACGACAGTGACCTCATCACACTGCATCTACGGCAAGAATTAAGTCCGTTTAATGTAGCTACAAAAGCCTAGAAGTCCGAGGCTCCTATTATCTTCACAATTTGGCACAACAAACGTGGTGTGACTATCATCAATTTTACCATAAAGTTGATTTTGTGGTAAAATGTGGTCTTGACTTTACTGTAACTTGCTGTAATTTTACGTACATGCCATGCTAACCGTCAAAAGGTTGACATTTTATTTTTCGGTGGAAATATAGCGTAATGTCTTGAACGTGGTCAACGTATTTTTTACAAAAATTCCGACTACCACAAATGGCGGTATTTCGCCGTAAATGATTATAGAGTTATAGCTATAAATTAGTCTAGGTTATTTTTTTTCTCAGGTTCCAATTATGCAAATTTACATAAAATCAAACCATACTATATAAAATACAAACATCTAGTATAAAAAAAGAAGAAAATATGTAGTAAATAAGAAAAAAAACTAATTCATTTGTATATCACTGGCAATCACTCAATCCACCCTTCAACAAATATAATAAATAACAGCAACAGAGAGAAGGATGTTAGAAATCATGTAAAACCTGACCATTATATCTAGATATTTCTTTAATTTCTGTGTTTTATAACTTTCTTTGGATAGACAACTGTACAGAAATAAAATCAAGAGAAGGGAGTTTGGTGCTACTAAGACGCAGTGAAGGACGTGAACCAAAAATACTTCGGCTCAGAGTCGGCATCCAAACCTGCTGGCCGTTACTGTAGGATAGTGGAGGTGGGCGCGTCTCTCCTCCTGTGTAAGTATGTTCTAATCAACCAGAACATGTAAAGAGCGTTAAAAAAGAGAGAAAAAATGACAGCACTAACAAAAAACACTGTTGGTTGACCACAACATAGACAGATCTCAGTTTCACCAATAAAGTAGGTCTTTATTCCAACTTCTGCTAACGTCTCTGCTATCAAGCCTTCATCTGAGCAAGGGCGGGACGTTGATGGACATCAAGCAATTTATATCTGGTGCTATACATTTGGCTTCTGATGCTGCAAAGTGAGGATAGAAGGATAAAAAGGACGAAAGTAGAAGATGAACAGGAAGTGCTTTGAAATTGGCCCCTGAGGTCATGAGCGTAAAATGATAAAAAGCAAATGGGGGTTAGGGTAAACAGGAAGTGTCCTCATTCTCTCCTGGCTGTTACTGTTTGAAGGACACTCATCGAGCAGATAGATGCACATCAATACCTCGTACTCGTACTCCTCCGTTCGCTCAACCTCTGCCGGGGTACTGGACAGATATTCTGGACACTCGTAGAACTCGTGTTCCATGGTGTGGATAGAATGGCAGCTAGAGAGAAAGAAGAGGTAAAACTCATTAATATGGAATAATCAGCCAAAAGAGAGAGATGTTGTTATGTAAAGACTTCAGTGAAGAAGTGCAAATAAAATACTTTAAATTCATTTTTGCGGTGTAGTAACTTCTGGAGACATTAATTCTGTCATTTTATTTTTGTTTTAAGTTCCAACCTTCCCCAGCTCCATAGGATAATGGAAGTTCCAAAAATGTTTTGTGGGTCATAAAACTTTCCTTTTCCAATCCATTAATGTGTCTTTGATATTTGAGCTCCAACACTCAATTATCAAAATTATTGTTAAATCACCTTTATTTAAACCATTTTCACTGAGTGAAAGAACTGAATTCATATTTGTGAATGATTAAAGCTGATATGTATTCATTACTTTGGTGTGAGAGGGGATGTTAACTACATCAAGCTCAAGGATCCAGTGATTGATCCCGGCATCATGTTCAAAGAAGTCCATTACTCAGAATCTAGCCCATTGTGAATAGATTACATATTATTTAGCCTCAACACTCTGAAGAAACCGTGAAGACATCATCAAAATTGTCCAATAAAAGCCATGACCTTAGTAAAAAAATGTAAAAATACGACCACGATAATGACCTCTCCACAATCTCCTACCGAGACTTTTTACAGGACAGATTTATTACATCTTCTCCTCAGCAAAGACCCCCAAAAATAGCCTCAGAATGGACGTAGTGCCAGAAAAGCCTGCTCCATCAGCACATTGGCTTTTAATCGCCAAGCCAACGCTCCATCAAAGAGAATGGATGTTTCACACAGAAGCAATTACTGCATGCAGGTTTAGCTCTGCATAATGATATGACTGGACGAAGTAGTTAGCTCTGCTGGGGGATTTCCACACTCCGATACAACTGCTTAATAAGTTCCATTAAATGAAAGAGAACAGAGGGAAGCTTCATGCTGACCTGTGAAAAGCAAGGTTCCAGATAAGAGTATGTGAGATAATGATTCTCATCTCAGTAAAAGCTAACTGCCGGCCTTGACCACAACTTTATCTTAATTATTTGTAACTGGTGGTATGTAGGATATAAGAAGCCTCAGGACAGGGAACCAGTTTATTCTTTGATGAAATAAAAAGGAAATTCTCCAGGCCTTGTCCACACGTACATGGGTACTTTTAAAAACGTGCCTTTTTCATCTGCGTTTGGCCTATTTGTCCACCTGCAAACTCTCTAAAGAGTCATCGTTAACACAGTTTGAAAAACTCCTTTCAGGGTGAAGGCTTAGACCCCGTTTTGGATTTGGTTTTAAAATTGCATTTTGGGCGTTGGGATAACAAGTGGACACCGAGACACAAGTGTGAGTGATCTCCAAGATGTATTGTGGTCAGATCACTCAAACCACTTGCCCAGGTGGTCTGACGCATATCTTTTGTATTTTAAACTTTAATTTGTCCTGATGAGTCGCCAACAAAGACGTAACAGGAAAATACGTCATCAGTGCTGGACGTGGTGGTTGTTTCGGCGGAAGCGATTGACTCTCAAGTCAGAGAGTGGACATGAGAGGCGACTTGCGAAATATCTCGTGTTCTTATTTGGAATAGTCCGTACATGTATATGAGCTTTTGAATAAATCTTAAAGTTGTACGGTTGCCCATTTTAGCTAGATAAACAAATCCTGCGGTTGACTGATGGGACTGATAACTATGTAGCGGAAGTGACGTTGGCAGCAATGGAATCTGAACACAAGTGTTCGGCTGGACACATCCGGAGACGCATGAAAGACAGGTTTAAACGACGATGTGTCTCGCTGTCTGCTAATGATCCCATAGGCCAAAACGCAGTAAAAAGTAGTACTATTTTAAGCATGGCGGGTTGGACTCTGCACATTTTACACCTTAGAATAAGTTTACTCTTCCACTAAACTGAAAAACGAGGACTTATTCCGGCTTCTGATTGGTCAACATAGATTTGCAGTTTTTGTGTACTGCCCCCTGGTGGCTTGGCATAGTCTTTACAACGTTTATTAGTGCAAGTGAGCCATTGTGTGGATGGAGGTGGTTTAAAATCCGTGCATGTGTCGACGCCATTACTTTCCTAAACAAGAATCGAATAATCAGTTTCTAAAAATACGTGTGTACGTACATAAAATCCTGCCCTGCTCTTCGTTGATTGTTCTGTGAGGGAGCCAAAAAGTCAACATAAAACACAGAAAAGTTCTGGCGAACCTGCCAGAAAAAAAAAAGATTTTAATAAAGAGATTGATGACTTCATGTGTTAAAAAAATACAAATTTAAGTTAAATAAAGAAGTACTGACTTATCGCATGAAGAAATCTAAATGGCAGAGGTTAAGGGATAAAATAATATATCATTTAGAGGATACCAACAAATAAGAAATAAGGTGGGCCCTTGGCGTGAAATAAAACCCAGAAGAAGCCGGAGAACCTGGCAGTCAGGTAAAACCAAAATAGAACTAGATTCTGTGTAATTATACTATATTTATCTTACCTGTCAGACAAAAGGAAGGGACAGATATCGGGGACGGGTGGAGTAGCAGGACGAAGCTTTGCCAGCGCCATGATGTGCTCGAAGGTGATGTCCGTTTGCGTGCAAACATCCACCACGCAGACGTCCTCTGCCGTGCCGCTGTGGTTATACCCCACAGTCGCTGCAGCTCTGGTGGGCGTTCGACTGAGAACCTGCACAACGATGGGGTCCCGCCTGATGGCCTCCACCACTGCGCCCTCATGGTCGGCCTTGGAGAAGTCTCGTGCATTCACCTGGAGGAGAAGACATCAAACAGCGATGACACTCATCCTTCATGTTGCATGTTTAGGTGTCGATGCAAAACATTTCCCAGCTTTTGAATTCCCTTGCCAAGGACATATTGCATCCGACTTGAGACCATTTCACGCTTCTTAAAGTTCACAAAGCTTTTTTTTATTAAACCCTGATGCACCCAACGAAGACCTGGAAGACATGCATGCTCTTTTCAGCAACAACGTGACACCTGGCAGCCTTGGAGCACCCTGACACGTCTCCACAGCACCGACACCAAACAGCTTTGAATGCAGCGACTCCGTATTAAGTGCTATGGTAAAGGGCACTTTGGCAGTAATTCCTGATTAAAGTGGTGCGTTGCATACCGGCTTCTTATTTTTACCTGCAGTGTATTCTTTCCCAGCAGTTTCCAACATTGTAACTGCTGACAACCAATTAAAAAAGGCACTTCTCTAACCTTTAGGGTACTGCCACGTTCATAGGGACAACGTACGTTCTTTATTGCAGCAATTGTTGGAGGGATAAAAACCCCTTAAAACCCCTTATAAATTAAATATATTATATATGTAAAATACATACAAATGTACATGCCCAGCACTTAGAAAAATATCAATAATAATAATACTTTAAATTAAGAGGAGTTAATTGTAATCAAGAAAAGAAATTCCACATTTACAACCGATAAACCCATAATGTCATTCATGCTGATTACTGATTATGATTACTATTATTATGACTGATTATAAGTTTTAAAAGAGACATAGCTCCCCCGAGTGGTGGAACTATTCAACCAACTTATCCCAAATTCAATCTATTTCTTCCTTGCACCAAGGTCTGTGAAGGTTAAAATATAGAAAATGATTAATTAATTAAGTTTTTGACATATTAGGTTAGTATGAAGGATCTACAGCGGAAGTGGCGGTTATGAAGATTCTGTAATATCCTTGACTTTATGGGGATAAAACTGCATTACTACATCTTAAGGTCCCCCTGTGGGGATTAAGGAAGTTATCTATTACCTAAAAACAGTCTCGACACCCTGAGGTTACACCTCAATCTCTTTCACTCCCATAATAATAATGACACTGCTGAGTATTAAGAGTGCATGGCTCAATAAAATGGAGATTGACAAGCACCAAAGTGCTTCTCCAATGCAACTGTTGCCAACAGGAGCATTTACAAATGCCAGACAATTTACAAAAGATTGAAGGAGAGGGAAAAAAGTTATGGATACCTGTGCATAGGTTTGCATAGGATATGGCTCCCATAGCTAAATTAGAACACTTAGAAGAAGACAAAAACACTCTTTGCCATCATCGCTAACTTTGGTGCCCAAAATGTATAAAAGATGTATACCAAAAAAAGGGTTCGGAACTAGAATGTGTGCAGCCACTCAATTGGTTAGGACATTGGAGATAAATGGAAGTCTTAAATTTACGGTATAGACTATAAATGGAAGCAACAGATGCCTTTTGACTGTATAATAGCCTGATTTGATTACATAGGTCCTGAGAAATAAACACTCTGCATTAGGTTCTCCTGGAAGAGGAAAAAAATACAGTAACAACTCTTCAGCAGCAAAAATACCCCAGCTTTTTATAGCTCAGCATTTTTACATTGCTGACTTTGTCAAAGAGCTCTGCTGGCAGTGCAAGGAATAAGAGCAAAAATCTATAATTGCTCATTATACCTAATCAAAGGGGTAAATGTTTGAAATGATTGTGATTATGATGTGAAATTAACATTCACCCAGCTCTAATTCTAATTTTGGGGGAAATAAGCAGCAAGGTGAGGAGGAGCAGTGGGGGTAGCCCTGCTCCGCCGGGAATATCAGTTTTCGGCAGCAGCAACCACTTAATTTTCAGGATCATAAAAGGTTGGGTCACAAGGGACTGAGTGGAGAGGCGGTGACATACTGACAGCTGTGAGATTACACACGCCTGCAGAATGCATCACCTCTCCAGCACTAAGTTTAACCCAATTAGTTTAACCTCCGTATGCCAAGTTCATTTTCAGCCTGACATTGATTGTGTGCATTGATTTTGGATATATGAAGGTGTCACATTGTTTGATAAAGGCTTACAGTGTGGAAGAACCGGCCCAGAGTCAGCAGCGTTCTTGAGAGAACAAATTGGAATCTAATTTTATCCCTCAGGTCTTAGCCTGGTGGAAGGTTAGTAGCAGCAGCAAATTGGGCATCATGCGGGCAGTATGTGATGTTTGTACAGGCCTACAATCCTGTGCATGAATAGGTAAACAAATAAAACATAATATTGACATTTATATGTTCAGTGGCGCAATACGTTTGGAAGGTTTTGCACTTCTAGTCTACATCCCGCTGCGAACCGGAGCTACGATTGTGATTCATTTTTACGTTTTTGTTTTCCGCCACACACATAAACTTAATTTTATCACCTTATTTCAAAATACGTGAGTAGCAGAAAAAGTGTGAGGAAAAAGTTCCACAGCCTTTTTAAATTGTAATGAGGAGCAGATGGACACATTCATCTCAAATCCGAGGGAATGCACGGAGAGGCAGTAAGCGATGGTGCAGACCTGCGAGCGGGTTTACCTGCTGTTGCTCCTCGCTTCAGTCTGCCTGTTGATGAGCTAACTGGGGGCTGATTAATAGCCAGCAGATGTGACAAAGGCCGGGTAATGACTTAGAATGCGCGGGTTTTATGCGAGCATACAAGTTTGCGTGTAGCACACATTTTATACATCATGTGCACTAAATTTACAAGACATTACGGATAATTAAACTACGAATGAGGAGACGAAAACCAGCCAACAAGCAAGAAAGGACCTAAAGGCACATTGGGAAAATAAAGAAATGGAACTATTCTAGTTTTCTCTTTACTAGTAGGCGGATCCAACTGAAATGTCATTGGCCATTGAAGTGCCAAATCAAACGAGTTCTTATAACAATAGTAATGATGCGTTTGTCATGTTGTAGGAAAATGTTGTATTGGAAGAGATTCCCATGCTTATGACTATCGATGAGGTTTGGATGTTAATGAGAATCACATTTATAAATGGAGACTGGTTACTATGATGTGACCTAAATGCGATATAAGACTGAAGCTAAACAAAGCATGCAGAGGAACTTAAATAAATCTATGCTGTTGTGCCCAGAGAGCAAGAGTACATCCCCGAAAATCCAATGTGATGTTCAATCAATCCCCTTGAGTGAAGTTAAGATAGATAATTGATTTTTTCAAATAAAAGCTCCCCCTACTGAGTAAAAATGAATAATTACATTAAAATTTGACAAATACATTATCGATCTCCTTGAGGCAGTTCATTTGAGGTAAATTTGGATAAATCGGACCAACGGTAAGGAGGCTACATCGTGTTTTGTGTAGATAATCTCCCCCTGGGGTCGATTCATAGTTTCCAAATTTGGACTAAATCAGACCAATAGTTTAGTTAATTATGGCCTGAAAATCTTTGGAAAACAGCACTACTACCTAGTGGCGCAAATATACAAACAACCTATCCCAAAATCAATCCAGTTCTTCCTCACACTAAGGTCTATTTGGGTATAAAGTTTGAAAATGATCTATGAAATAGATTTTGAGTTATCGCATTAACACGATGGAGCTGCAGCGGACGCCATGATTCCATAATAACCCCAACTTCTCGGGAATATAATAAATGGGTCCCTATATTAGCTTGTGTTTAGTTCCTGCTGACACTGAACTTAAGTAACTTCGTAACATGAAGTCATTTGCTCTTTGTGTGAAGTGGCAGGGATAGAATATATTGAAATAGAGCCAAAAAGACAGCCAGCCTAACAGCCAATGAAAATGACTCCGAGGTCGGACACACAGAGAGAGAGAGAGAGACAGAGAGAGAGAGAGCAGAAGTCCCCCAAGGTCAAGACCAGGGCAGCTCCAACCCTTTTACCAGATCAGAAAGTACACAGTAAGATAACAAAATGTAAACAGGTTAAAAATATCTGCATCTATATATGGACTCCCTGTTGAGAGATTACTTAAGCAAATACCTCAATTATTGTCCCTTATGGTGACCAAATTTAATGGCTTTGCTGTGCATTCTCACGCACAAGGACATATGTATAGTTTATCAATTTACAGCTCCAGTGTAAACGGCTTTAAATAAAACAAACGCCATAATTCATGTAGACTATGGACACAACGGCGTCCATCTGTGGGTAACAGCATGGAGACGAAGCCGTAGAGGCTTCTTGGAATGACCTGTAAAATGTATATGCCTCTTAGTGAAGGACATGTGCATGGATGTTCAACACACACTGATCAGCCAGAACATTATGAACTCAGAATTGTTTATTTTGTTACAATGGAATTAGTCACTGGTTGGGTAAATCTGGTACAGAAGTGTGTTGGAAGCTGGAAAAACGGGCAAATTTAAGGATTAGGATTTTTATTGAGTTTAACAGGGGCCCAATTTTGATGGATTGACAACTGGGTTAGAGCATCTCCGGATGTGCAAGTCTTGCTGGGTAATCACGGTTTGCAGCAGATAGCGGTCCAAGGAGTGAGACAATGAACCAGCAACAGGGTCATGGGCTTCCAGGGTTAAGTGGTGCACATGGGGAACATAATGTTATGGCTGATCGGTGTATACTTGGCCACTCTGTGCAAATTGCGACCCTTTTATGATCGCTGACCCTGAGAATCACTACATCCGCTACTGCTTTTTGTGTAAGTCAGTTTCCCTGAATCCCTGTAGTTTGATTGTCATCACATCAATCGGTAGCTCTGTTGGAGTCGCCATGTAGAGCATAAATGGGCAGAGGTTATCTATGTACCGAGACATGTGTGGACGTTGAATTCCATCAATATCATGGAGTAATTTCATTTAGATTATATGTTCCCTTTCTCATCACTCAGCTGAGCTACTGTGGGCCGGCTGATGGACAGACGGCATCGTCTGATATAACGGTGAAAGCTCCGTGAGACACTATAAATACTCTCAGTTCACGGGGGTCTGCCGGGACGACTGTAATGAACCAACAGTCAAGTGCCGCCCTCATATACCTCTCAAGTTAAAGGTTACCATTGCCAATAAAATATGATTCCCCGTAGCCCCAAACCAAAGCTTCTTGTCTGCAAACTCTCTTCCTAAAGGTCAAGGTTCAACATAGTACTCTACAGTTGGGGATGACAGACGATACAGTAGTTCATGTGTTGGTGTTTC
The DNA here is from genome assembly GCA_009660295.1 of Lophius piscatorius. NCBI lineage: Eukaryota > Metazoa > Chordata > Actinopteri > Lophiiformes > Lophiidae > Lophius > Lophius piscatorius. Next base: position 169,707 of record VRLP01000253.1, read on the forward strand.
TTCTTTGTCTTCAGCCCGTTATTATCGATCGGACTACGCAGGCGTTACTGAAATGTCATTCCCTTCACGTTGGTCAACTTTGTATGTCTCTTATTGCTCTGAGACACCTCGGAGCTATGCTTTAAAAAACATTTTTATCTCTTCTCGCCATCATTGCCAGAAAGCAATAACAATAGAGATAAGCAGAGGGCATTCAGAGAGAATGTACCTTCAGGAAGTGAATTTATAGATCCTACTATAGCGACGCCATGACCCAAGCTTCTTTGCCTGGGCGGATGCCTACAAACATACATTTAGTTTTAAAATTGAATTAGTTGTTTCCATCCACAGGACCCACCTTTGCACACAATTATATAAAAAGTGTAAAATCCTCCAACTGTTGTCGGCGGAGGTAATTGGCTAGAAGTTGAGTTGCTATATTAAATATGAAAAATCCATGAATCAGATCTGAAGACCACATTAATGAACAGTCTTAGTCTCAACCCTGACGGTCAGCACCAAAGTCCAAACCAAAGATCATGTTTTTCATAATTATAAACTTCTTATGACATACCGACGCCCCGTCATCCCTGGACTTGATGACTGATTGGTTTAATCGACTGATGTGAGTCCTCTAGTGCCCTTCTTCATCCTCACAGAAAATAACAGTTTCGGCTTTTTTGTGTTTCTTGCGTTTTACTTTTGAGTTCTTCACCTGACCATATCTTTCTTATTTAGGACCATATTCTTCCATTTGTTTTTCTTCTCATACAAAGGCAATTGATCTGAAAGCCTGAAGCTTCAAGTTCTTTTCTTTTTTTTTAACGTTAAGCCCAGTGTACAACCCAGTTAAATAAAAAAATGTATTAAAAAAAGCAGCAGCAGCAGCAGCTTGTAGTTAGCAAGCTTCAACATAGTGAATTAGCAAAACAATCTTCAAACTAGGGGGACAATTTGAGGTACACTGTTCCCCTCAAATGTACTCAAATTGGTACATCTGACTAAGTTCCTTGTCTGATTTACCTTCCATCAAACAAGGAAGGTAAATGTTTGATTTCGTTATCTTATGTTATTTTTACAAAGCGCTGCCAGTAACGTTTGTGATACATCACACTAGATGCCAAAGCTGCTGTGTTACATCACAAACAGAGGACAGATTAACATCCTCGAGGCATTCTCTGAGCGAAAGGCGCTATTGCTAGGTAACAATTCTCAGGTTGAAACACTTTTGCAAATTTTTCTTTATACTACGGGATTTCTGTGCATCAAGGTTCTGTAAGAATGCATGCTGCATACTGTAAAAGAACCAAACCGTGGTTCGGTTTGATCTGGACCCTCTTCCTTGGACCAGAGTCCAGATCAAAGAGGCTCACATTGGTCAGAATAAAAGATCAAAGTGAGGCTGTTTGATCTGGGGTCCACGGGAGATTTCACATCAGCAATTTTCAAAACTGTAAAGTCCTGAAAAGGGAAAAAAAACCCACAAGAAATAATCATTCTATACATTGAAATGTGTGACTGAGGAAGTCACATGACTTATTTCTCTAAGGCTAGCATAAACTAACAATGTTCATATAGTACAACGTCTTCACAAACAGGAAGTTAAAAAAGTAGGTTCATTTATCTCTTGCTAAGCTTAGATATTCCAATTGTATCAGTTTTATAGTGCAATAGCTGCATTTTCCCCCTTCTTTCCTCTGTTTTGACAAAATAAGTTTGGTTTTGTAGTGTAGAATATAAGAGACAACCTTAATTTACAGCATTGCCTCCTTTCTATCCATGTGATTTTAAAGGTCCAGTGGATTAAAATAGATTAAATGTGCTATCATATTTTACTTCCAGACACAACATGGTCTTATAATGCATTAATTCCACACATCAGTGATGATGAGGATGGATTGTGGGGCGGGGGAGTGGCTGCTACGTGTCTAAGGACACGGCGAAAGCCAATAAAGAAAGTGCGTGAGGCTTTCAATATGCTTGCGAGACGTCCATGTCACCCTTTAAATGCATCGCCGGGTGAAATCAGTTGGCCACTAAGATGGCTAAATGTGTTTTCCACTTCTGAATACAAACATTAGCGATAAGAAAAGCCGAGAGATAAGAGTTTGTATGTGTGTGTTTGCTGCGCAGAGATAAGAGCGTGATGGAAACCACTCAACCTCACAGCTAAATCTGACAGATACGCTGTCATTGTGAGCTGGATGCACACAAGCCGCATACACGCACACTCAAAACATTACATCAGCTCCCAGCAGACTTAAAACAGCTCCACAATGCCGGCGTCTGCATTAAGCATGTCTGACCGAATAATGCCGGTATCTCAGATTTGAAAGGTTCACAATGGAGCGGGGAAACAATGAGCTGTGGAGAGACCGCCTGCCTATTCAAGCTGACCTCATCTCCCCCCACGAAGACACGGCGCGCGACACTGACGCAGAGCTTTGATTCAGAAATGCGCCCAGATCACGATACTCGTGAACTTGAGCTCAATACGAGTAAGATTATTTTAACATTTATGGAAATTGGTGTATTGTGGTGCGCAGGTGGCGTGCCCCTGCTTCCATAATCTTCCATATCTCATGGCTGTCTTCCTCCTTTGGCTGCATTGAGGTGATTCAAGAGGCGTCTCTCATGTGACGCTCGGGCTCTGTGTCGTAAATGTCTCATTTCAATGATAAAAGTCTCTTGACATGTAATATCACCTGGAGGAGCACCAGCAAAGAAGATGATGGTTTCATAAATTTGAGTGACAGTCTGTGCAACTGGTGGACCCGTGCTCAGTCAACTGAATCCCATTGACCCTTGCCTTTTACGAGATGAGAATGCCGCCATGCTTTTGTTGCATGCCTGACGGCTCCCAGTGTGAGCCAGCAAAACAGAATGGTAGATTTAAAACAAATCTTTCTTCTTTTTTTCCCCCCCCCATTTGCTTTCAAACTATGTTTCTCACAAATTTTCTACCATGTTTGCTAACGTTAAAGAACATTATTGTGCTGTAAACACACAAACGAGCACAATGTGTGGTGGACTATCAAGAGTTGTAATAGGAATTGTGTTTTTTTTCCCCATTTCAAAGCAATGATAACAGTAACTTTTCAAAAGATTACATCCTACAACGCATTTTCAGGCTTCTAAAACCTGTTAGCCAAATGGCAATAAAAGGTAAAAATATCATGAAAAACATGTCCTGCCTTATTATAGTATAGTACATGCCTTTGTTTCAATATTTGGTTGTGATGAGATTTTGAGATGATGTATCTAAAACTAGAAAGCGCTCAGAGACGGCAAAACTCCGCCAAGGCAAAGAAATACCCAAGTTATGATGTAAAAAACTCAAAGTGCCCTATCTCACGATAGTTAAGAAGATGTTGATGTAATGTCATCGAAATGTAACCGTCCCTAGGTTATGACGAAACCTACCTCTGGGTAAAAGTTCATGCAAATTCATCAATTTGTTTATGAGTTATTCCCCAAAAAATATCCAAAAGTGCCCTATTGGTTGAGAAAACATTATGTCGTCACGTCATAAAGTCATGACATAACCGCAACAAAATTTAATCATCCAGGCAAAAACATAACCTAGCCATTGCGCGAAACGACTAGAATACGGGTCATCAGTAGACGGCCTCCAGACCAACTCAAGAACGTGAACGTGTTTCACTGACAATCACATTTATATTTTTTTTACTTTTAGCCCATTGTACAACCCAAGTATATTAAAAAAAAAAAGCACCAGCTAGTAGTTAGCATTCAACAGAGTGAAGGAAAGTGTCACCAAATTAGGGGAATAATTCACTGGATGCCATCAAACAAGGACGGTAAAGTGATTGGTGCGATGATAGATTGACTTTGTTGTCTTATGTCTTTGTTTACAAAGCGCTGCTAAACACATACAGTATGTAAAACATTACACTAGATGGCAGAGTTGATGTGTTACTTCACAAATAGGGGGCAGCATATCGGCTCTGAGCGGAAGGAGCTATTGCTAGGTAGCATTTCTTATGTGAAACATTTTTGCTTCAAAATTTCTCTTCATGCTACAGGATTTTTGTGCATCAAGGTTTTGTAAGAGTGCATGTTACTTTTTTGAAAGGGTGGTGAAACTGAAGTTTAACTTTATCTTACTTTACATTTATAAGTCCTCTGTATTCAGAAAAATGAAAAACACTATAATTACCTCACACACTGTTTCAGAGCTGATAAAAGAATGCCATGGCTTCTTGTAAGATCAGGCAGAGAGGGGGAAATGTATGATTTACCACAATTATGCTCAGTTATAAGCTGAGTGTGACGCCTCTCTGCGGTAAATGACTGCTGTTGGCTGGGATCTGATTCATGTTAGTCTATATTTAGCAAGTGGAAGTTGATAAGTAGTGTCCGATTGTAGAAGCGTCCGCATTTAGTGCTGTTGCAGCTGACGGGGGCAATCACTATCTCGTTACAGTCGGTCGTTATGGCCGTCTATTAAGTCAAACCCTGGAACTGAAAATGGAAAATTGACTAGAGGAGTGACAAAAACTCGATTTATTCATTTTTTTTTTTTTAAATTGAAAATCTTGACCTAAAAAAACAAACAGATTGTTTTTCAAAGGCTTGTTGAAGTTCACCACTGTTTACTTTTTTTTTTAAAAAGCCGGATTGTTTGTCGTTTTCAATCAGCAACTGTTCATTATGCATTGTAATGCTCTGCTGTTTTACATTTCTGAATCTCACCAATTAATCAAAGTGACAAGGTATTTAATGAGAGGCAATTAGAGTGTTAACCAAAATGCAAATCAGATAGGGAGCGGGTGGAAGGGGGTGTGTTTTTGACAGGAGGAGAGGTGTGACAGGAGCTATGGCGACAAGTTCAAGGAGATTTTCCTTAGTGCTCTTATTAGGAGGAGCAGGGTTCAGGTATTCCTGCCCATGTTTATGTGCTTAACTGCACTCATGATGCACACATGTCCACGCCTGCGACGGTGTGTACAAGTTGTAATGAGTGTCCGTCACTCATTACCGGACACAGGTTCCTGCACAACAGGCAAAAACAACCAATTAGTTCTGCACGAAGGGCCGACGAATGACAGCAGGAGATGAGAGAATTAAATAGCTGCTTGCTGGACGGATGTTAAGTAGCTTCGCTCAGGTCGGCCTCCTCTACATCACACAGTATCTGCGTGCTGTGGATTAGACTTTGTATTTTTTCCAAGAGACGCTCCGGACAGCGTTGGCTTGTTTGAGCTGTTAGATCTTTTTGCTTCAGTGAAAAGTTGAAGATGTATGAACTTTTCGAAGCGAGTGGCATGCTTCAAATGGTTTTCGCTTCGACAGAGGGGTAGCGCTTCCCACACGTCCACGATAGCTGCTAAAACGAACAGGCTGTTGCTCCGTCCTTCAGCTAGTTTTTTCCCGCATTGAGGCTCTTCATCATGAGGGTTCAGGCTTCAAAAATGCTTTAACAAGATGGACTTTGCTGTTTTGTGTTTGATGATGTACCATTACATCACCGTGGAATGTCAAAGTGTCAAAACCTAAAAGACTATTTCATATATTTTCCTCAATCCTTTAAAATGATCGTTATAATCGCCAGAGTATAATAACTGTTAGTCTTCTCATGTTTCATATATTTTTAGGTCAACATACATTTTTTCCAAATGACGTGATCTTCCTGCGATTAGCTGGTAAATACGAAAGCATGTAACGGATTTAAAAATAAAAAAATCAGGATAGGGATCGGATTAGTTACCAGTGTTGAACTTAATCTGTTTCCAAATCAGCGCAACAAAAAAGGGACACACGTAAAGCTTTACTGTGCCTTTTTGTTCACCAGTCGTATATATAAAATATATAATAATCTCCTGTTTTAGGGTATAAATATGAGGTCACACAGGGCTAATTCTTCACAATGGGAAAGACCAGAGAACACAGCAAGGATTTGTGAAGAAAAGTTGTAGAGCTCCACAGAAGTAAGGCTCCTACAGTTTGACAAACACCACTGGGATTTTCACTGGAACAAGGTCAAAGGTCAGGCGAGGATAATGTAGAGTTTTTTGGTAATAAACGACAAGGATGGGTGTGGCTTAGCAAGAAAGGAAGCCTAGAGGAAAGCCCCTCATACCCATTTAGAAGTCCGGTGGTGGATCTCTGATGCTGTGGGGCTTTTTTCCTTCCAAAGGTCCTGGATATCTTTCTTAAAGACATGGTTCCATGGACTCCATCAAATACCAGCAGATACTGGATAAAAACCTAAAAGTCTGTCAGGAAACTTAAAGTGGGCCGTGGTTGGAGCTTCCAGCAGGACGATGACCTGAAACAAACTTAAAAATCAAACCCATGAAAGGTTCAGAGAGGTTCATAAAGATTTTTTTTTTTTTTGCCATGGCCATCCCAGTCACCTGACCTGAACCCCTCAGAACATCTGTGGGATGTGCTGCAGAGGAGAGCCACAAGCGTGGACCTCAGGATCTGAAGGAGTTGGAGAGTTTCTGTATGGAGGAAGGATCTCGGATCTTCTCCGTGTGTTCTCAAACAACGTCACACACGACAGACGTTATGACACGGCTGGACGACTGGGTCAAGGCAGTCGTGGTTTTGTGCTTCTGAGACGTCCCCGACGGTTTGAGGCAGGTGGTTTTAATGTAATGGGTGATGGTTGTATATCTTTTCACATCCACTCTGCACCACTAAAAGATAAAGGGCGAGTTAGTCTTAGGGTGTGTAAATGATCAAGCATTGATAATAAGTAGTATTGGCTCTGATGGTATTGATTTCAGCCCTTGCTGAGGAGATACAACACAAACGGATATATCTACCGTTCATCTATAACAAAGCACCCTCCTTCTTTAAAATGATTGAAGGAGTTCATATTCTCTCTCATTCTCGTCCGTTTGTTCTCGTCTCGCTGTCAATATATTCCCCCCTTTCGTCTGTCAACGTCGCTACAAGTCAGTCAAATTCATTTAGATTCAGTGGGCTGTGTTTTGTCGGAGCACTCACTATTCTTACCTATGTGCTTTTTTTTTTTTTTTTTTTTTTTTTTATGTCTCTCAAGGGTTTTCTCCTCTTTCGTTCTTCCCATCACCCGGGCGTTAACAACGGCAGGAGTAGGAGCGCATCCGCAGACATCAGAGACTGTTGACTTGTGACTGTCATTCCAAGCAGCCATTTCTGATGTAAGTGGGGGGAAATCAAAGGTTATCATCTGTCGGCGAATGCATTAAGAAGCAGCTCATTTCCTGCTCCTCGCGCCGCTTTCGTATTCAACGTGGGCTTCCTTTCAATTAGGCTTCATGAACGCAGCTATTTCCCGGCGGTAGAACCTCTGGATGATGCATGATTTGAGTTGTTTTCTGCTTTCTCTTTAAGTGGAATAACTATATGAGCGTATTAGTTTATTCATAAGACGACCACAAAAGTGTGTTTGCCGCTGACACCGAGGGGAAAATAACCAAAGACTAGATTGTCAATGAAGAGTTAAGAACTCCAATTAAAAGCATAATTTCCTCCTTATTTGCATGTAGTTAGCCTAAATTCAAGACACTCGCTTCGCGACGCCTGGTTTAAACCTCAGTTTCAATCAACATCTACTCCTACCCGGCATTTTTTCTTCGACTCCTCTCGTAAAATGACGAAAGCCTTTTGTCTGGCGGGCTCGTTCATCACGGCAGAACCAATGTGTCTGAATTTAACTAATAGGCTCTCTGCCATAGACGGCACGGGTTATGACAAACTGCATCAACAAGACATTCATTACCCTCGACGTCCTAGCAACCCAGTCACAATTACCACGATCTACGAGTGAGCATCCGGCCCCGCCGCCACGCTCTTGTTCCTCGCACGCCACGCCGCCAATGCATAAATTAGCCTCCTTTAGTCAAACTGGGGGGTTGGGGGGGGGTTGAGAATACACTCCGTTTTGTTTCGCTTGCGATGAGGCGGGCCGCTCCGATTGGCAGACCACTGCAAACTTCTATAATGACAAATCAATAGAAGTCACTTTCATTTTCACTCTGCATGCATCTGTCCACGAATGCCTTTCTGTGTCCGGGGACTCGCCGAATGTGTCTGCGTGTGCACATTTTACACAACCATGTTTGTATATGTGCATAGATAGTCGCCTCGACTGGCTAATGTACTTTGCTCGCGTTGTTGCAGGACTCTATTGTTGCGCTGTGTCCTCCCAACAGTCATTAGATGGCCATTAATCTCTCATCTGCCATTAAAACGGCGGGCGAGCTGAGCCGAACAACACACCGGCACTTCCTCGAGCCCCTTGACACATTCTAGAAATGAGTTTGAATTAGGCTCTCGGGGGTCACCGATTAGACCCTCATAATTCATCCAGATGGCTGAGTTCACAAAGAGGTTATGCGTTTTTCATCTATAAGGGAAAGCTGAAGAACACATTCTCCACCAAAGCATCGGATTCTTGTCTTGTGTGAATTATGGTGTCGGTGGTGTTATGTGTTTCAAAGAAATCATATTCAGAGACTAAAAGCAACCTATTAAGTCGAGTAGGTCTGATATCGCTTCTTCATTTGTGTCATAAACTAAACGAAGAGTGTAAAAATACTGAGGTCATGTGACACCCACAGAGGGGTTGAGCTCCTTAACCTCAGCTCTCTGTGTGTTTTTTTTTTTATTTTTTGTTTTTTTGCATGTGTGCAGATTTATATGAAAACGTTTTTTCTGTCATGCCAGAAAATTGAAAAAAAAATAATTTTCAAATTTTTACATGATAACTTTCAAATTTTTAGGTGATATATAAATACGTGAAACTAATCACGTTATAAAGTGAAAATTGTCGTGCAAAGACATGAAATTTCTCACATTATAACTCGAAACCACAAATGTTTTTATTTTCTGGCATGACGACGGAGCGATTTATTTAAACATCAAAAGTCAATGTCTTTTCATATATAATTGTTATTTTCAATTTGTATGTATATTCAATTGTGCCGTTAATTTTTTGGAGCTTTTATTGTCTTAACTGTGTTGTTACTTCCTGACAGTTCACATCCTATGACATCACTTCCTCAATATTTGCTCTCTCCTCAGCTGCAAGCTTCATTAAGGAGAGGTAAGACTATGCTAGTTCTCATGCTAACAGTATATTGAAACATGGTAAACCGCTAAAACAATGTAAAGAACTGATCTTATATAGGTTGAAAATGTTGTCGTTAATGTCACAAGAGGAATATATATTTGTTTTTATTTTTTACCGCACTTATTTTTGTGTACAGCATGCTAATTTAGCAATCTCATGCTAGGCTAATACTTCATTCATGCATCATAATGCAGTTACTGTTCTTTTCAAAGTTCTGCATGTGGAAACCAACCATATGCAAGATTGTTTAACTAATATGAATGCAAGTAAATGCTATTTATTACTTTGGTTGAATTTAATATATCTTCAAACAAATGGTGCTTTGTTTCCATGTTCATATATAAAAACGATGTGTTGATTCGTGTAATAGAAAACTGACTGAGTGTTCGGGGAAATGTCATGTTTTTTCTTAAACATAGTTGTAATTATTTGGTCACTGTACGATGTACTATTTATTTTGTTTTATTGCATTAATATAAGAACGAGGATGCCAGGAGAGCAGTTCTACCCGTCTACTTTTATCAAGGAATGCAAAAGAAACAAAACACAAAGATTATAGCAGAATATCAAGTCATGCCAGACCAGCTACTCGTAATGGAGCCTCATTTTAACTGGTAAGTTCGGCTACCACTGTCGTTGCCTGTCACTGCTGGTATCTAGTCACTTTCCTTATATGGAAGAATCCAACACCATAAATAAACACAGCTGAGATTTTACCTCGGCCAGCATTTTGAAGGTATGGGTAAAACAGTAGTGAGCGACGTAGCACACACCATGACGATATTTAATAGCTCAAATAACTTTTAAAATAACACACTTCTCTATAGCTAGCATTTAAGAAACCCACTTGGGCAACGCAGTTATAGCTATCGCCTGGTCCATTAGCATAGTGACATAGTACTTTAATTTTCAGCTGAAGTCTATGTACGTTAGTCCCTCTCCTACTATTCCCACTTAACTTTTAAAAATGCTATCCTCTAGTTGTAAATACCTCGTTTCTTACCCCGATGACGGGAAACACAGTTTTCCCTCTTCGGAGTTATTCATGTAATTATCTTCTCCGATGCTGTATTAGAAATGTTTTGAGCCTAGGATTTAAAATAAGCTTGTAATCTTTTTCTTCTTTTTTTTGATAGGGTTTTGTTTCACTGACATTTAGTTTTGTCAGAATTTGTGGGTGCTGGTGCAGTTACCTAATGTTACAAAAGGGCCTCACAGTAAGAAGGTTCTTAGCTCAACTCCACCTCTGCCTGGCCTTTCTACGCAGGGGTTTCACGGGCTCTCCCAGTCCAAATACATGCAGAAAGATGAACTGGTGACTGTAAATCGTCTGTAGATGAGGAAAAGAGAGTGAACGGTTGTTTCTCTGTGTGTTGGCCCTGATGAACTGGTGCCTTGTCCAGTGTTTGCCTCTCACCAGTGACAGCTGGGATAAGCTCCAGCACCGCCTCGACCCCGAACAGAATAATTGGTTGCAGATAATGAATGAATGTCTCTCTTCCAGCGTGGTAAGAAAGAATTTCACACCGTCACAGCCGAATCAGCGGCTAATTCCCCTTTTACCTACTAACACCCACAATTATCTGCCTTTTTGTTCCATCAACTATTACGTGGTAGTAATGGGAGTTGGTCCTAGCTCCAGTCAGCAGTGATGGAAACATGACAGAGGTGGATGTTTTCCAACATTTATACAATGTCCAGAAGTCTGAGGACGTTCAGAAGAGGTTCCAGATGTTCAAAAATCACTGAGTCGCTTCATGACGTGATCTGCAAAACTTTGCGCACCTTGTGTTTAGCTCCCATGTAGTTTTAGGATTTATGACTTATATTTCTAAAACATTTCGTTTGAAATTTCGTTTACATTTTGTTCTATTTACTTTTGATATGTAGTCATTTGGAAATAGGCGCCAAAAAGAAACATGTTTTGCTCATATTCGATCGTTTGGGCACCAGTCAGTGTTGACTTTTAGAAAACTTAATGGCCTTTCCAGGACACCGTTCAGTTTCTGCTGTCCTTATCTCCATTGTTCTGGATCTCAGCAACGGCAGACCTGTGGGTAAAACATACGGACGCAGTCGCAAGGCTTATGAACGTGGCACCGGACCAGTAAACAGCTGGAGATTGTAGGTTGCTGTAAATGCTCGCTGAATACATACAGTACATATGAAATTAGCATAGCCTCTTTACTGCTTATAGCAGAAAACCGTTGCCAAGCTTCTACGTTTCAAATTAATCTTTAATTAAAGAAAAGCCCCTAGATCAAAACATATCTGGATGCATAATTTTGAAGTCATAAGTTACTCTGCCGTAGTTTCCCCATAAAGTTGTGATACTCGAGAAAAGGCGGCATTCCTGATAGGAATGTTTTTTTATTCACGCAGGCACAGATTTGGTTTAAGGCAAAACCAGCCAGGACCCAGAATTACAGACATAATTATCAAAAACAAGCTAAGGCTTGGAAAACGAAAACATTTTACTGGGGAGCAGGAAGATAAAACATTTATGTGCTGCTTTTTGCATAAATTTTTTTTTTTTTGCAAAGTCGCCTAGAGTAAGAGTTGTGAATCTTCCTCCCTCCCACTAAAACCATTGGCTTTTTTTCATTTTAAAGTGATGCATGTTTGCGCTCACTGGAAGCACCTCATCCATTAGCATTATTCATAACAGGAAGCTTCCTCGGTCCGCCCTTTGGTCGAGAAGAAAAACGACTTCACACTCCAAGCGCTGTGAGCGGGCGAGTGGAGCAAACATGGTGCTTCACTTTAACGACAGAAACACGGTGGTGCAATTTAGCCCGTATTCAACCCGTCTCAATCAAGACTGTACGTCTAAGAAACGGCTAATCACACACGCCATCGACCTATTACCAGTGGGATGATGATTAGTGTCTGTATTCTTTTTAGAATCTGTGTCACAGATTGACTCTTAACTCAAGCCATTGTCTCTAAAAAATGATCACAGCCCTAATTTGTGGGAGCCTCAGTATAACAGGAAGGCCATGAAGCATCTTTGAAGAATGACGGCTGATTGAGAGCGCACGCATTGTAGAAGATTGGACCGATTTTTAACCTCTCGGGGAACAAGATCTGATCATTTTGAAAGGAAATATTCAACCTTAAATTGGAAATGAGTCATTTTCCAATGCTTCAAATAAAACTTTGCATTTTATTCCATGTTTTTCTCCCGTGTTTTTCAGTTTTTTTTGTTTTTTTTAACATATTGTATCATCCCTCTGTCAGCCGCTTCAGACTCCTGTCATCTGAGAGAAGGTACCAAAGCATCAGAAACCTGCTCCTCCAGAACCATCAATCATTTTCCCATGCCAACATATCTTCACATTTTGGTTTTCTATAAGATCTGCATGAGGCAAATCCCCTTTTCTATAAGGTTTGGGAAAGGGTTATGATTAAATATATCAGATAGACATTATAGCAAATTCCAGTCACTACAGAATAATTCAGATATAATCTAATTTTCATTTTTACTTCATACATAAGGATAAAAGAGCTTTTCATCACCTAAGAATATATTGACAAAGTAAGGTAATTTATATCCCATAAAGATGCTGAATACTCTATTTATTATTTTATTCCAAGTTGATTACCATAATAGTCTTATTGCTGATCATCCAAGGAAGTTCATTGACAAGCGTGTCAATTTATGACTAAAGTACAGACGAGAGAGCGAATTAGCTCAGTTGTGGCTACACGCCATTGGCCTCCAGTGTCTTTTTAAACAGATATTAAGGATATTTTACTGGTTTATAAAGCTCTCAAAGGTTTGGGACTGGCTTCCATTGCAGACTCTGTCGTCTTAGAATCCTCGGTGAGCCCCTTAGATCTTCTAACGCTGGGTTTTGTAGATGCACAACATTTTAAGTACATGAACAAAAGCAGTGCAGCTTATAAATGAATGATCCAAAATTTAGAAAAACACTCTATAAGAAGAGCGTCAGGAGATGCTCAGTGACCATTTTTAACACGAGGATGGAGATCAGTTTATTAACTTTGTGTTTTATTTAATGTCATAAGCCCACGTTTGTTTGTTTTTTACACACTTCTATTTTCGTTTACATATAGTATCATGCCTCACAGGGCCTCTCCAGCATCCTCTCATCTGGGAGAGGAGCCTAAGGACCTGCTTCTCCGGAGCCAGCAACAGCCTCACCCACCAGACTGTAAGGTGGTTGAACTCTCTCCCCCTCTCTCCCACCACAAGAAGCTCCAGTCTGCATCCCCCTCCTCTCATCACACACACACACACACACCACCGGCCACTTTCACTGTGAACATGGACAAAATGCGCTGCTATTTAATCGTTAGAGCTATGGTAAAACCACAGTTGCACTACATTTGTAAATACAGTGTTACGGTATACTACAGTTTTTTATGCTGTAGAGTATTTTTCCAAAACTTCGCAAAAAGGGATAGTTTTTTTATTTTAAGTTTCAGGCCATAATTTCTCAACCATGGGTTGATGTAGTCCAAATTTGGTGCATATGAAACAACTTGAGGGGATTTATATTGTATGTCTCATGTATGACTCACTAATGGGAGCTTCTCTAGCAAGACAAATTCATATTTAATTTGAGGAAACACTAGTTTGATTTGTATGTACAGCATATTGTGTAACTGACAATAAATTTGACATTGACTTTGTCTTATGTTGAAATTTTCCACAGTCACTGACTTCCCACCTTCACAAAGAATCATCCAATAATGGAAAAAAAAATAACCTGTAATAGTGTGTGGCAAAAAACTTGAATCCGTTTGTGAGGCAAAAGAGGAGAAAAGGAGATCCTGCGTAGAGGAATAACAGCATTTACTGGGATTGAATGCTTAAGGGGACCTATCTGCATGGACATTGAGTTCACTAGGTGGGATATTGGCCATGCTGGTTGGTTCAATAAGGCTTGAAACTTTACGTGGGAGACTAACGTTTGGATCTAATCTCCTTCCGGCAATCAATATTGTTTTCTCCTAAAAAAGACCACGATCTTTCTCCAGTTTAAGCCGAAGATGACTGTTGCCAAGTAACCCTGCCTGACGAGGGCCGTTGCGGCCTTAAAGCTGTGGAGGTTTCAGTTTGTGTTCTCCCCTGCTTTTCGAGGTTACGCCTCCCCTTGTCTGCCCACCGGTTGTGGAGAGTGACCAGCAGCTAAGACCGCTTCCTTAATCAAAGCATGGCGCTCCAAAGTCCTGATTGCTCCTAGTTTGGTGCCAGATGGCCAGATGGCAGCGACTGTGTGGTGAGAAAACTCTCTGAGTTAAAATCTTTCCACTGTTTTTGTTGTAGCCACGCTTCTTATTTTAATCCTGCGTTTGTTTTCGTTTGTTCTGTTTTTTATATCTTTTTATACCCAATTTAATGTGTATCTCTTCTCAACGGGGATGAAAACAGCCATCCAAAGTTATTCATCTCCAGGCAAAGTGTTTTTTTTTAATAGCCAGCTCTGGAGCATTTCCAAAACTTAACCGGAAAGGTAAACAAATCAGCATGGACGAGAAGTAGGGCCGAGGCGATAATCGCATTGCCGCGGTAATTTGACACCTACTGCGGCGTTGATGTCATTACTGTCATAACCTAAAGGAGCACATATGGTGCGTTTGCACGTGTAGGAGGGGCTTCATTTTAGCCCGGAAGGTTAGCTCATTTGGGCATGCCATGCCGCTGCCTGTGTCTAGCCGCCTTCCTTATAAGGAATAAATCATCACTGTTATAGACGAAGCATAGACAAACAGCAGGACTGTGTGATCAGAGTCAGAATCAGCTTTATTGGCCATGTATATGCATGCAAGGAATTTGACTCCGGTTAATCTGAGGTTTCACCTGCGGCTGTCTCTGCATTCACAGTGAAAACCCCCATATGTCCCAAACCTGACTAGATTTAAAGAAATGGCATCAGAGAAGAGATATAACACATTTACCTCCATGTAACAACAACAACAAAGACTCATCCACCACGCTTTGGCCACTCTCCACCCTCAGGGCATTTCCCATATCAATAAAAGGCTTATGGTTACACTGCGCTCTAAACGTAATCAACCCCCCTGCTGTGCAGATGGTTTAGCGTTATTCTATCTGTAACTGGATTCAAAGCCTGGCTCTGAGTGAGTCTAATGACTCCTGAACCCAAGTTGGTTAAGTGGGAATCTAACACCAGCACCCGGCAGTAACCCAATCTGCCTTTACACCACCTGGACCCAGAATCCACCCCGTGGGTTTGAAACGTACGTGGCATTGGTTGTTCAAAAATGGACCCAGATTTCAGCTAACAGCCTAATTCATGATTGCAGTTTATGCAAAATTACCTATTTTTAAGCTTTGGCAATCTTGTAGAACAGATGTTATGATGGCTGTAAGAGAAATATATCATTAGTGACGATGCGATCAACAAGCTGTAAACAGAGCCACTTTTCTTAGAAGACAGTCACAAGAAATACCCCCCAAATGATTTTGCAAGGGATAAATTCTTGGCAGGGAGAAAATAGAGCAGGGAAAAAAGAGAAGGTTTGTCTTTTAATAGTCTAACAGACATTTGGTCTCAGATGAGAATATCACCTCCGCTGCCAAAGAACTCTTCCAAAGATCTGACTGAGAGAAATATTATGCTGCTATAAAAGACATTATAAGCTTTTACGTCTCAGAAGTTGTGTTTTTAGCCTTTTTCTCTCTGCACGTTGCCTGTGCATTTTTTAGTGGCATGTAGAAGCAAATGCCTGCATATCCATATCAGCTCCAGATGGTTCATGGTAACATCTGTGGAACCTGACAAAACATGGCCTGCAGCATGTGGCCGTAAGCTGTATTATTGGGTTACTCCGGCACAAGGTTGGCTTCAAACTGATTGTATCGCAGTCACCTGCTGCAGAGGACACAGTGAGAAGAATCAAAAACCTGTGCCCCACAGACAGACTGATTGTCGCTGTGTCTTCCATCCCTGTATTTTCCTTTACAGGGATTTTGGAACACAGAGAAAATCCCCGCACCACAGAGGGCGGGGTCACGCCAAAGTATATTAATGAATGGGATAGACAGACGGTGACAAGACAGGAGCGCTGGAATGGAACGGATTTGAAACGATGTCAAAGCAACTGATAGGTGACAGGAGGAGGAGGTGGGGGAGACGTACTGTGTTGGAAATGGCAGGTTTAAGACGGGACTAAATCAGAAGACTGGCAGTATTCAAATGACACAAATCCTGTCTCGCTCTCTCTTTGTTGCTGTACTGCCTTTGCTTCTCTCAACTTGTCTTTTACACCCCTACCTTTCCAATTCCCCCTCCCCCCTACCTCCTATCATCTTGGCCAGGCCACTTGGCCAATTGGTACGTGGGGTAATCAGCTAGTGGCTGATAACAGCTGATAAGTCCTCTTGTCAGGTGTTAAGAGCTCGACTGACATCTTTACACAGTTGTAAAAAAGGAAAACACGCCGTAAAGCTGATGTATGGACGGACCTTGTGTGATGTTCCTTCTGCTCGGTACAAACAAACAGTAGAGCAAACAGCCGTATCTGCCTCCAACGCGGCTGTGTAGTTGTGTGTACAGGCATCATGTGTGCATCCTTTGCCTTGTCTGGAGGGGAGACAGGAGGAGGGGTGAGGAGTGTCTTTGCCCACAGAGAGGGCTTTCATCCTGGCCTTATCAGAGCCAACGCAGGGGGAGATTGTTGGCTGGTGAAGCGAAGCGGTGACTGTTGCTGTTCCCTTCTCCACGCCAGACCACGCAGTCTTCCCCTGACTTTGTGACCCCCTTCCACTCCAACACACGTATGCACAAAAACACCCCCCTAATCCGGGTGCATGATCGCAGACTTACTGTACGTAAAGAGAGACGACGCTCGACGTGGGCATCTATGTAAAGCATAACAAGCTTCCCAGCTAATGTACCGCTTACTGTGTTAGCCTAGCATTAACCTGACGCTGAATAATCTCCCATTTCCTGTTTGTATTTAATCAGAACACCGGCTACCCACTGCGCTGGTGACGAGACCATATGCACCTCTAAATCATATGGTATTATCACCATGCTGTGCAACAACAAGCAGCTATTAACGTGATGGAAGACACCAGACGATATGTTCACAGCAGCAGAGTTGATTTCCACAATGGAAGATGAACAGTTTAAGTGGAAAAAAAGAAAACAGTGCTGTAATATTAAATACCAGCAGACTGTCCAAGTGTGATTCAAACTTTCTTACTTTTTGAGGATTACAAACTGATGCAGCAATGCTACAATAGTTGTTTGAACCTGTCAAGTGGAATTAGACTCCCAGGTGAAAAGGTGAAACTCGCTGACCCGTACAGACAGGGAGACAACTTGTTTGGCCCAAAAAATGCATGAAAAAATGGAAAGGTCACGTCATTCGGTTCTCTCGGAAAAGAAATATAAAAATCCCACTGGAAAGATTTAGACAGAGTACAGTAATTGTGTGTCACCAGGGACACATTGTCTGACACAGGTGCATCATTCTGAGGTGAGATCAGGGAGCGGAAAAACACGTCATCAATCCCAGCATCCCGGCCTTCTACCGGATTTCAACAACATTTTGCTGTCATTGCTTCATTCAGGTATTTCTCTTTTTTCATTTTCACTTCACTTTTTGCGTTACACTTCTCTTCATTGATCCAATAACCCACGCTGGTCTCTCCAACCGGGGTAACCGATAGTCACAACATATTTAACACCCCTATCTGCACGGACCCACGGTCCAGGTCTGAAGTGCCCATATGGACGCGACGGCTGTGTGGGTCTGACCAGAGCTTCCCCTGCTCTGTGTGGCACTCTCTGGCGGGTCCGTCCTGCCCCCATCACGCTGTCGAACAGGCTGGACATGTTGCAGAGCATCTGCCTCCGGAGGCCAGGCTACCACCAAACGCTGGCCAGGGTCACATTCATACAGACCCGTACGTATGTGAGATTAAAGTCACCTGCAGGGAAAAGCTACTCACACTGAACCGAATCAGTACAGCTGTGTATTAATAATAAAGAATCCTCGGTTCTGGTTGATATGGCACATCTCTTGTTTTTAGAGGTGATGGCACAATTTATCACATTTTAACTTCAATCACGATTTTTGTTTCATAGGTATTTTTAATATTCCCTTTCTAGAGAATACTCAAAAAAAACTAAATCAAATAATTCCCAAACCATTAACTGACTGGTTAAAGCTGTTCCATCAACCGCGCCGGTGCAAATATATCAACGAGCATCACTTCTATATGGTATATATTTTCCATTCCTTTTCAAATCCCTTCCGTTTGACCAAAGATGTGTGTGCAGTTAAGAACCTGAGTAGTTAAGCCTTCATGAGGAGGGGTCAAAAATCTGTGATCCCCAATTATTGTTCTAAAGTGGCGTTACCTGCGCTGTATGTAAAACATTGAGGGGAAATAGGGGGAGGGATCTCATACCTTTCAAGTGCTTTGCTCCCACCACTACCCTATGGTCAATCAATGAAGCCATACCTGAGACTGGAAGCTCATTAAATCTGTGAATAATGGCGATGAGTAATAATAATCTTAATACTGACCAAAATAATCAGGACATCCGGTGCAGGAAGAAGGGTCTCCTCTATATACAGTGAGGTGTGGAGGATGGGCGTCGGACTAATTTACATCGGACTGCGGTTTGTGTCGCATTGCAACATTTAATTGGAACCAAACGATGCATCAACCACTGGGGAAAGGGTTTGAAAAGAAAGGGTTTGAAAGAAGCATAGAAGAAACTTTATTTATCCCCACTGGGAAATTTGGACGTTACAGCAAGTCCAAAAGTTGGAACACAAGACATATAAACTTGTATATATGTAAAACATACATAAATAAACACACATTAAATAAAGATAAATATGGAAGAAAAGAAAAAAAGGTTCTCCAGGAAGTAAGACAGATTTAAAGTAAGAATGAGACGAGAGGCTACATTGTCAGAAAGCAGCAGAAGGGAAGCAGTTTTTGTACTTCTAATTCTTAAAGAAGACCAAAAGAGACTAATAGGAATATTGTCTAACACAGATTGCGTAATCAAACATCTATACTTTATAAAACGATTCCCCATCATGCATCACTTCATGCATCATGGGTTCGAGATTTACAGCCGGTAAAGATGCAAACTACTCCAAGGCAATTACATAACTCCAAACAAATAGATATTTTATTGATAAAACAGACTGGCATAATAATAAGGATTGACATATTTATTATCTTGAGGTTATATGTTATAATTTAAAGAACAATCTATTAATAAGCCTGTATATTGAGTGAACTGGACCGGTCTAAACTAAACAGCCAGTCAGCGATGTCGTCCAGTCCAGTAATGCTGAATTTGGTACAAGGACAAAACATACGTGTCCTTTGGGGGGGTCTGGAAGCCAGAAGCAGTTGGACAATTTAAAACTGCCACAAGCAAAATACAAAGAATGGCAGCGATAATGGAGCCCCGCGGTGTGAGTGTGCTGAGATGCCCACTCAGAAAAATCACAAATAAAACGTAGAATGTAAATGGTCTGACGAGAGTCATAAATCTTGCAGTGGCCGCTGGGCAGCTGGGGGTCGGTGAGACTGGCGGTCCTGTCAGAATGCTGCAGCTGTGAGGACAGAGATAGCCACTGTGGTGCAGGAGACAGCGAGGCGAGCCTGCAGGCTGAAAACCAGAATTGGCCTCTGAAATACTTTGTTCCTCATTCAAAATGAAAGGTGCGGAACAAGTTTGTTCCAAACATAATACATATATTCTATCGGGAGGAAATTATAAATGTGGCTCTTCCAGATTGTCCAAAGGTTATCAGCTGCAAAGATTAAACTCTGTGAGTGAAATGGGTCATTTTCAGGCCCATCGTGCAATAAAAAAAACACATTATGTGGCCGAATTCTTTTAGCAATGTAAGCTGACAGGAAAAAGTATTTGCCAGCCAATGTAGATTATTGGATGTTGTTAGTTTGGTCAGTGTGTTAAAATGACTCAAAAGCTCAGTGCACTTCCTGGAGGTTTCCATAGAATGGACCTTGTCTGTAAAGTAGCTCCAAATGGAAAAAAAAACTCAATCTGGACATAACTTTTAACATTTTTTGCAGTTTTTTTGGCCAATGCAAGGCAGAGTCAGACGAGGTTTTTGAGTTTGGTTGATTGCAATCAGCAGCCACTTCACTAGATGCTATAAATTCTATCAGCAGCAAAAGGAAAGCCAGATTAAAATAACCTGTATCTAAATTTAATGAAGGAACAATGATTCTTAAATGTTTCATACGTACAACAAGAGGGAATATTGATCAGATACAGCAGCCAAAAAAACAAAGGCTCGAGGAACTCGCGTGAATACATTAGCAAAACTTTAGTGACAAACAATTAACAGTTAATTGTTTTGTACTGTAACTCTTAACAGTAATTGGAAATGTTTTTTACTGTATTCTAGAATTACATCATATTAGTAGAAATAAATGTAATGTTCATTAATGTATTCTTGTAAATGTGCGACACTACTGCTCAGTTTTGTCAGCACATGTAGATATATCATTGTTTATTTATAGTATTAAACTCTATTGTCATTAAATGATAAGTAGTCTGCGTGTTGTCCCTGACAGGAAAGGTATATCCCCCACAAAAAGCCCCCAATCCCCTGTGTTGTACAAGCAATCACCCCCTGATTGAACTCCTCAAATTCAATCTGACTAATTAATAATCTCAGTCCGTATTGACTCCACCTCACTTTTTCTATGAAGTTTAGAATATGCTCTAAGATCAGATCCCATAGTGACTCAATAATGAAGATAAAAACAGTTAACTATTTTGTCTTAATTCAATAATAACACAGGACTAGACCTCTTTTCTTTGTGTCAGTTCCTAGGAGCTAAATTTAGACACAATTAGTTACGAATGAAAAATAGTTTTCCACATAAAGCTCCCCCTAGTGGGTAAAATATGAGCAATTTTGGTGAAATAATATACGACCTCACTGTTTAGATTCATGTGAGCCAATTTAGACATCAACCGGTCTGTTGTTGGGATCTAATGGTCAAAAAAAGCAAGTTAGATCTTCTCGAGGATATTCTTACGAGATCAATTTTGACCAAATCAAACCAAGAGTTAAAAAATTATATAATAGTATTTTTGTCCCCCCTATAGTGAGAAAAATATGAAGTATTAGAGTCAAATATAATCTATACAAGATCTCCTCAAGTCGATTGTGCACTACATTTGGATTTAATTGGTTAATAAAAGTTTTTGGTCAATAAAGCTCCCCCTTGTGGAAGAGATTTGAAACTGACCTTATCAAAAGTCAATCAAGTTCTTCCTCGGGTTAAGATCTATGGGGTTGTAAAATAAAATTATTGATCCATCCAGTTTTTGAGTTATCGTGGCCATGACGATTCCACAATATCCCCAACTTTTTCCGGAGGTTTAATTATTCTTTGCAAAATAGCTGCATTTGAAATGTTACTGTACTTTTATCTGCCTTTTCAAGTTTCAGTTCATTCGCTGGGATCCAACCACCATCAGCTGACAACTGCCCGACCTCCAGGGCAGCACCCACCGATCCTAAACCCTTGTTTACATAACAACGGTTTTGTCTTAAGTGTGCCAAAAGTTTTTCCGTAGCATTTCCCGTGTTCATACAGAAACAGTATGAAAACGGTCCTTTTACACGTGTGGATATGCAAAAACCAGGCCAGTGGTTCGTTTCAAAGTCAACTCCACTCGCCTGCATGGAAATGAGAAAGAACTCAATTGTTTTCATTGTTCTGACCCTGCCTTGCTATCTGGCTGAAAACATAATGGAGAATAGTGAAATGGAGTTTGGCCACAGGGCATTTTCAGAAAGCAGAATTTTGGTAAAAGTTTTCAAAAGTTTGTTTTTTCAGGCTCCCAAAACAATGTTGTCATGTCAACCAAAAGTTCCCACTTTATGCAAATCCCCCAAATAACGTGCAGGTCGTTGCGTTTCCTGGTCAGTTGTCAGTTCCCACTCTTACTCCCTGACCTTCCCATGATCCTTTGCTGTTTGCAGGTATTTTAACAGTATATTTCTGCAAATAATGACATTCTCTGTCAATGTTCTATCTCAAATTTATGCAGCAAAATAGTGAGATTTCAGTAGTTCATTACATCAAAAGTTTTACAGTTCCCACTGAAGCTCGGCTCCAGTCCAGTTGTGGAACCCGTTTTCTCCCTACGCCCGCTGTAATGTGAAGAATCCTTCACTTTTCCTGTTCTGTAATGACTTTGAGACCCTTTGAGGGGAACGATTGGAAGTACAACAGACACACTTTTACAATCTGTCGAGTTGTGTGCCAAAAAATGAGAGAAGGGAGAAACTAATTGCTGAGAGGGAGAAAGACGGAGGGGAGGCGAGACTAATGAAGGTTAGAGAGAAGGAGAAAGTGGAATTGTGGAAGGAGAACAAATGAATCCGAGACGATAAAGAGAGAAGAGACAGAGGGATTGTTGAGGGGTCTCTCCGGATTTGTAGAATCCCCTCTGCCTCAAGTTTTGGGACAAAGTCACAATGACACACTTAGTGTTGAGCCCTCTTTCTTTCTAATGAGGGATGTAGACCGTCACATAAACACCAGTGAGCTTTAAACAGGAGGCTCTCACTCTCACTCACAATATTCTTGGACGTCTGCCACGGAGCCAGAACACCTACAGTGTGATGTAGGACAGGAGGGAACCGTTTTTATGTTCATTCCTTCCAACCTCGTCACAAGCAGCATCTTTTATTAATCAACTATGAATCTCCTGTTATGTTGTGCCAAGTAAAAATGACCAGATGTATAGCTTTTATAGCTTTAAATCTTTATTTTACGGCGAGATAAACCGGTAAATACATCCAGTATACAGACTACACTACAAAATAATTGGTTGAATTTACTTAATACTGGTATGGCAACAATTTCCACCAAACTGAGTGTTGCTAGATATGATTTAATATCATTATTAAGATGAAATATAACAGACCCATGTTCAACCAACATGTCTCTTTTGGGTCACTGCAGCATAATCTGTATAAAGTAGATTATGAGGATCCAGCTAACTAACCTGAGCGAAGACAAATTTAATGTGCTGGCTCAATCGAAACGGTAAAGTAAGTGTGTATATATGAATTAAATTCAGTATAATAACATTTATGGTGTTTAACAACTTTTTTTAAAATTTTTTATGAGTGTACATGTATTATTCAGAACTTGAGGAACAGATAGAAAAATGTTTATTCTCTTCATTGGTGAGAAGTTGTTGATAATATTAACATTATCCTGGAGTTTGTGAAATCAATATGTAGATGGAGCCCGTTAGCCACATTAGCATATATATATATGCTAACGCAGCTATCATGCTCCTCGAGGCAAACTGGGACTAAATAAGGCCAACTGTCAGGAGGTTGTATTCAAAAGCTTTACAGATGACGACAATCCTCGCTGCAGAGATCATGTTGACCAAACACATTAAGATAAACGATCTGCAAAAATCGTAGAGTCAGCATTAAGCACAAACTTAATGCTGACCCCTAACATACACAGAACCCAAAGCTGGGGTAAACAAGGTTTGTTACACTTGCTGAAGAAAACTCTTAACCACCATCGCGCATATGGACCTCAGATGTCGCCATGGCAACGAGGACAGAACTCTCAAAATGTCACAAAAAAAGCTATTCAAATAGCTATTTAAGAGTTTTCAGCGAGTACAATACACCTGGTCTACTGTAGCTTTGGGTTCCGTGCTTCTAAGGGTCAGTATTAACTTTATTTGTTGTTTTTTTACGCCTTCGATCAAAGTTTTACTCTTAGTCACATGACTGCATGACCTAGAAGCTAGACAAGCTACCACGGCTAATTGTGTTGTGTTGTGGGTTTTTTTGCAGCATGCGTGTGTTGTCGTCGGCCATCGTACCAAAGTGACTCAAACCCAATCAGAACAAACCCGATGTTTGCATTCACACAGGCCCGAAATACACACTTCATTTATGTCACATTAAGGCAAAAAAAAATAAAAAATCATATTTTAAAGTGAAGGTAGCCTTGGACACACGATGAATCATCTCTCCTCCTATGCAAACAGTTTCTCCTCTGAACTCTGATCACTGGCTGAGGAGTATTGAAAAATTAACATCAGTGTTCAGTCAACAGCAAAACGTTCACCGGGTGCCCTTTGAAAACGATTATAAATTGCTCTATAGCTCAAAAACTGTTATCTTGCGTATTCAGTCACTTCACCTCGACAATACAAAGAGCCACGACATTCTACGTCTTCCTCTAACTGACTCCCCGACACAGACCTCCACTGTCTGATCTGACTATGGGGACATTCAGTCAGACGCGGTAATGGGCTCGAGACTGCAGCGCTGTGAATAACCTACAGGAAAGCACCGTCTAACAGCGATTCAAGGATGAATCAGGCTATAATCTATTTCTTACATGTAGCAAAGCACATAAAGAAGTCACTTCCTGTCAGACTGCTAGCTCTGGAAGGACACGATTGTGCAAAAACTCCGTCTCATCGCGCCGTATCAAGTTTCCCCTGCTGTCTGTAACCATGTAAGTCACTGAATGATGAATGAATCCTCGCCGCTGCCGGCCTCGTATTCAGCGTACGCCACCCCATAACACAGGAGAACCCAGAGCACGTGTTTCCCAACACAATCAGCTCCACACATCAAACCACGCTGTAAAAAAAAAAAAGCATTCACGTGCTTATCTTTCACTGCGCTCGGATTTAAATTTCAAATCTACAGGACAAATCTGCTGACGCTGTTTGGGGAAAAAAAAAAAAATGCAAAGACATAATATTTCCTGCTATTTCTCACAGGTGTGTTTCAGCAGATTCACGCGTTGGTTGACGCTTCCTATCTAATCAACACATTCCAGCCAAGCCCAGGGAAAGATAACACATTTAGTGTTTTACTGCTCATAATTACAATGTGATGGTTCGTGGAGTTAATCATGATGAGAGTGAATGGCTTCTCTCAGTCAAATCATTTATTTACGAGTTCCGGTTCTTTTTCGTTCCTGTCTTTGTATGGAAGAAATTTGCGATGAATTCAAAAACACTTTGAAGAAATACAGGCAATAAAACTGCAATGATCAAATGGGGTTGCTGTGGAAACCGTCCTAACAGGTCAAAAGGATGGGAGGGGGGGAAAAAAACGGTTTGGATATACAACAGAACAGCAGAACACATTTGCTGGTTGGTCTTTGAACTGTGCCGCCTGTAGACAGTCGCAGGCGGAGGAGATGTGATGAATTCCCCTGGAGCCAGCGCGGGAAAAAGAGCTGAACTTGTTCTCACATCTCCTGCTGCTGAGGAGAAATAACTAGCTCCACTCACTTTGATGGAGGGAGGAATCCACACACACACACTGGCTCTCTGCCTCCATGCTTGGAAAAAACTAATTTTTCCTCTTATATCCCTCTACCATTTTCCTCCTGCTCTGCCTCTCTCTCTCTGACTCTCTCGCCTCCTGCTCATCAATTCTTCAAGCCATTCCTGCCAGAATAATCGACCAACACGCTGACCATCCCCACCTTTACTTAAAAGTTTGCTTACCTGTGCAATCTCATACAGCAGTTTGTAGTGTTCCTCCCGTTTCTGCAAGGTGCACAAATTGCAGCCCATTCTAGTTGTCAGGGAAACGGTACCCAGTGGAGTCTGTGTGCTGTCTGTGGTGAGTGTGAGCTCCCCTTGGGGTGAAGCACACTCAGGCTACTCTTCCAGGGTTCTCCCACTCCTCTTTCTCATCCGTGAATCCTCAGAGATCCCCACTATTTGCTCCGAGCACAGAAAAACACTTGCTGCTGCTGTAGTAGTAGTAGTAGCAGAGGTTATGGATGTAGTCCCTCCAGTGTGTGTGTGTTTGTGGGGGAGTGTATCAGTGATACGATGAGTCGAATCACCCCGCTTCTCTTTCCCTCTCTCCTCGTGATTCTCACTCGCATGCCTACATACACTCTCCACCACGTCCTATTCTCAGTGAAGCACACTCTCGCATGCACACACTCTTTTGGCTCATGGAGACACACCTCCTCCCGGGGCAGGCTGCCTACACATGCCTGCTCCTACTACGGCTCATGAATAGACGGCGTGCTCATTGGCTGTTTTAGGAAAAGGGGCTGGCAGAGGAGGGAGGTAGTTGGTCTTATCTCGAGCAGATTCAGTATCTGAACATCAGTGTTGTTGTTTTCAGGCGACGTAAAGGACAGGCTGAATGTGTGTGTATGTTTGTGTGTGTGGTGTGTGTTTTTGCAAGCGGTTGCATATGGACATTCAAAGAGCGCGTCTATTGTCTGAGTGTATGCATGCAAAATCCAATACCCTTAAATTTCAATGCAAAAAAATTCAATAGTCCAGGGGATAAAATGCCATCCTTACAGTTAATCGGGTTAGTGAGAACGCTGTTTGCCTTTGCACGCATTCAACAACTGGATTTGGCGTGGAAATCAATCTCATTTGGATTCAATCAGATAGCCTTCTGCACTCAGTACAATGGTCAGAAAGTGGTGTTTAGTGGCAGCCATAGATTTACAGGCAGAGTGCCGCGATAGCCACCAAACAGATGCTCCCTCCCTCTGCCGGCAGTTAGACCGGGGAACCGGACTGAGCTGACACACACGCAGGAAGAAACCCAGACTCTGTATTGATTGGCTTCAAATTAGCTTCCAGCCCAACTGGCCTCTCTCCGTGGGGGCGAGGAGGGGGATTGAGGGGGGGACTGATGGAAACAGGAGAGGATGCAAGAGATGCTGTAAATAAATTGGATGAGCAGTGATGGTATTACAAACCTGTCACACTTGAAATTGATGCTAATGCGCTACAGCAAATATGTCATGACTGAAAAATATTGCTGCCTAGATTTCATTTTTCATGAATACAAAGAGGAAAAGTTGTCAATGAACATTTTATGGGTGTATTTCATCACTCACAACATGCAGTTCAGGTCCCGCCTACATGAAACCATTTAGACAAAAAAGCTTTATTTGCATTTTTAAAGTTCTGCGTGAAACGGCGACAGTTTGAAAACGATCCTCAGGCGCATGGATCCTCATAAACAGCTAAAAACGCTGTAATGTGTTTACCGGGCCAGTAGTGGGCAGTATACTGTTTCGACATCCACCTGACCACCTTCTGACAATTTGCATATTTTCTGGAAAGCACATTGTGGGTGATTATGTGCAATTTCCCCTGAAAATGTTTAGTGGCAAAACAAAATTAGTGAACATTTCTAGGTGATGGGATTGAATATTAAAACTCTGCTTGCGATGCACTGTATAAATTAGCATACAGGAGCTTCACTTTATTCCCTCAGGATATGCCTGAGTATATCTTTTGTCTCCAGACAAATACAAAATCAACATACGTTTGTCTATAAAAAAAACATTTTTTCACGAGGGACTTTCCATCAATAGGTTGTTTTTTTGTTGTTGTTGAAAAACAGCCTTCAGAGATACAATGGGAAATGCTAAATGGTGGAACCGTTGGGTTCAAGCCCACTTCTACATCTAAGAGGGGTCGGTCATGTTGGGTTATGTGTACTACTCAAAAATATGAAAAATTACTACGTCCCTGAGTTAAAGTAACCAAAAATATTATATTACCATATAATATGTTGTTACATATTTAAGGGTAGGAATTTCATGCATAAAGAAATATATTGAACGCATTAATTTATATTAAATTGATTGATATTAGATTGATTGTGAAACTAGGGGATGAGCTCATAATCCATCCATTCCATCCGTTTTCTGTGTTTCCTGATGTATTAAGCTTGTATGTCATCAATATCTTCTGAGGTATGGCTTTTAATTTCCCTTACATGCTGTAGCAAACGATGAAGATAAGGTCAGGTCCCCATCTGCATAAAAATGTCAGGCTTTAATCCGTTCGGCTCAACGGTTATTTGAAGTAAAGCCTTGTCTAAATTGCTTTCTCAAAATAAACTTTGAAAAAGCTCCACAGCTGGCAGGTGTTGCATTACCTTTGTATATATTGACAGGTTACACCTAAAATAATCTTGTTTTCACTGTAACATTGTACCTGTTGCCTCCGGCAGCAGTTGCCCCCCCCCCCTCTTGTTTGAATTCCTCAAATTATGTCTGAAATTCAGTGTCTTTGTAAAAAGGCTCCATCTTGTGAGTAAAATGTGGACTTCAATGATTAAAATTAGAAATTTATAACATAGATTGTCTCAATTCGATTCATATGTACCGAATTTGGACAATATCGGACCAACGATCGAGAAATTATGCGTGAAAGCCTTTGGAGATAAAGCTCCCCCTAATGTCGGAAATATGCAACCATGACCTTTCCCTATATCAATACAGTTCTTCCTCGCGATAAGATCTATGGTGGTAAAACAATTTGAAAATCATCTAAGACATAGTTTTTGAATAATTGCATTAACACGAAGGTTCTGTGGCGGTGGAAAAGACAATTTAATAACATCCTCAAGTTTTTCGGGGATATTAAGTAGACTATTTTCAACCAAATGTTAAATCAAACTAACCCAAACTAATACCCAGCATCATCCACCCAGCTTTTGGGTTAATGAAATAAACCACCATTATCTTAGAGTGCATGCTTTATAATCCTAGAACTAGAACTGGAATTTGGGTCATTCCGTTACAAAGGGTTCATGCTGTAGCATCATCCTTTACCATCTACTGCATCAAATGTATCGATACGCTGTATGAAGCATAATGTGAAAACGTCCAATCAGGAGGCCAGAAACATGACGAATAGCTGTGGCGGCGAGGACTATGAGCTGAGAGCACAGATGCATCATCCTTCTTATCGCCAGTCTAGCAGGTACAAGGACCATAGTGGTTCAGTCAAGGGCGACAGAGCAGATCCAGATACAGCCCCCCAGATAACACTTAACCCTTTCTCCCCCTCCTCTCCTGTCTCATTCTGATGAGGTCACCGCTTTCTCCGCTGACCTCTCTCGGAAGGTGAATTCTCCGGGGGTGACATCATCAACCAGCGAACTTTATGTTCCGTTTATTTTTTTCTTGTTTTCCATTTCTTTTCAGCCTTTTCTTTGATTCGCTGATGTTCTCATGTTTGTGAGTCAAGTCATCCTGAGATGTATGGCCATCACACTCAAGGTTACATCACTATTGTAGTGATTTACTGCCTATCGCCATCACTTTTATTGTTTGTATCACCCTCTTTCCATCATCTCTACTCCATTTCATCATCCTCTTCTATTGTCTGTGTGCACCAGACACCGGGCAGATGTCTGGTCTAAGTTCTCATATAAATTTATAGAGGGGTCTCGTATAAGTTTAAGAGATGTGGGACTTGAACCATCACTAATTGGAAATTATATGAGGAATATTGCACAAACAAAATCCCCGCTTCGTCAACTTTGATGTTGCAATCCTGCAGCAGAGTGGTGTTATACCTGTGAGATTGCAGTAAAATTCAGTAAATTTCTAGATAAGTAGTTAACTTATGGGTTTTGGAGGACCGTGTTGGCTGTAGTGGTCCTGTTCTATTTTATGGTAGAGTCCTTCGGCGTGATGTGCCAGTCAGTCAAAGGTTAACCGAAAATAGCTTACTGCAGGCGGGAAGTGTTGCACTTCAAAGGAAGCCAGAAACCTTAGATTAGCATAATTTCCTATATGGCTATGATTGAAAGGAAATTTTTCTCTTTGCACATTCCTGTCTGAAAACAGAAACTCCGAATCGTTTCAGTGTCGTCTTTGCATGAGATCTGAGTATAAACTTTAAAAAAGGCTCATTTTAGGAGTTCCAGGTACAACAGGTGATTGCAACTGCATGACTCCTTAATTGAGGTGTATCTTTAGCAGGAGATGGAGCAGTGCATCATGGGTAGAGAGATGAGTTTATCAGGAACATTGATCATCATTCCGGTTGTTATACTGTAGTTTATCAAAATACTGTTCTTCAGTAAATCACCCATAAAAATGTTTGCTATCTTTCTGTCTCGAAAGCCCTTTTTTTTTTTTTTACATTTCTGTAAGAAAAAGAAACATGACGTAAAACATAGTAGTGTCGGAGTTTGGTGTGACGTCCTATAAAGGTGTTGAGCTCTAAAGAATAGATTAACATTGCAAAAAACAATTAACATCCACTGTCAGTTGGTGATGTAATTTCTTAATTCAGAGGAGATGGCTGCTAACGGCTACTAGCTGCAGCCTCACTAACGGTACACGACACCGTTTTAGCTAAAAACAGAAATGTTTCTCATCCAACAAAGTTGTGTTAAACATTCACACAAATTGTTGAATATGCTGTTGCTGATTATGTATTTTTTCAGCGATTCCATGTCTGGTTTTTTTTTTCCCTCAGTAGTTACCGTTGGCACCTTGCTGGCTAACAGTAGCAGGGACGGTATTTGCTAATCCATGCCCAATTTATCTGGTTTAGAAATCAGTGTTGAATGATTCATTGGTCATAGATTTTAGGCCGGATGCCCTTCCTGACACAGCCCTCCCCATGTATGAGGGCGTGGGAATGGCACCAGAAGCACACTGGCCCCCTTTGTGGCTGGGATTGGAGGTTTTTTTCGCACACATACATTAAGATCATGAGCTAGCGTAACATTATTTTCTCCCTGATCACAGTAATGGTGGAGCAACACTACAAGTTGGTGGAAAAACGTTTATAATGTCAACAGTCTACAGTACAAAATCAATACTTGCTAATTATGTTACTGTTCTGGCCACATGTGGCTTTTAGGCCAATAACATAGTAGTCAAACAGGAAGTGGAGCGGTGTCATAACAGTATCAGGTATTGCATGACAACACTGTATTGTATTAGTAGTTTTTCAAAATAGGTTCTCAAAAGTTTCCATTTTTGGCCGAAAATTTTTGTCTCGGTTTACTATGAGAACCATTGGTGATATAAACTTCCCTGAAGTCCTCCGGTTATTAGACCCACACGAAGTACGTAGTTAAAAAATCACACGCCTGTTCTGCCTCTCCGCCTGATGTCCCATTCACTTCCGTTACTACCTCATATGCTCACCATCTCAGATACTTTCTGGATGGCAGAATTCAAAACACCACCAATGTCACTCGATGAAGCCTCAAACAGCTGTCGTGCTAACAGCACATTTGTTCTGGCTTAAGTAGGAAAACATGCTAATAGGCTCTGAAATTAGTCTTCATTTAGTAGATTAGTCATGGAGAAAAAAAATCTAATCTCAACCACCTGTGGTTAAAAAAAAAAGAAGTTACCTTTTTATGTGACTTTTATATGTCTGGCCCTGTGTGGAAATCAATACCAATCAGAGGTATTTCATAGACAGCTGATCGTCTCAAAGCCAGTGGCTTGAGAGGAGCCTGAGGGAGACACACACTCACAGCTCTCTATAGCCATAATCCATAAATTATTTATCACGCTGGACCATTCATCTCGGGGCAAATGCGATTAGAGCGCTACTTATAGCACAGAGCTAAAGGCCGAGGGGAAATGATGGTACGTGATGGTAATTGAAAAGCAACGTCCTTTTGTTTTTTGTTCTTGTAATTACATTGTAACTATTCATTATTGCCTAATTACATTGCAAGAGGCCTGCATTTAGATCCAATACAAAAACTCCTCCACTCATTGTCCCCTGATCCCAATTGTTTAAACAAAATGAGTGACTCTGTTGAAAAAGAAAAAGAGCTAGAGTCCGGACATTTAATTATCAAATAATGAACACAGTTGTAAGAGAGACAAAAGGCATTCAAGGCTACACAATCACACACAACTAAAATGAGATTGTTTTTAATCAAACACAGAGGGACCCTTTATCCATAATTTGTGTCGTTCTGGCAAAAATGATTAATCAGCGATTGTATCGTTTTAACATTCAATCCTACTAATGTTTCCTATGAGCAGACGGACAAAAAGTGCAATAATGAAAACTAGTCCGGCATCAAACGAACCGAAGCGGCCATTAAAAGACGTGGAGTCACTGCTGAATCGGTCGCTCACACGTTCGGTTCCACTGCCTCATTGAACAAGGCTTTACAGATAAGAAAACTGCAGCGTTTCAGGATCTTTCTTCAACCATTGTGAGCAGACACCCGGAGGCTGTTACCCCCTTTTCGCTCATTATTGAATATATACAGCAACTTAACCACTACATGCAGCCTGACCGGGGGGGAATATGAGATCTCGATAGCCTCTTCACTCAATAAGCAAGCAGCCTAACAGGCGTCTGACCAGATGACCTCACACCTGAGTGGCCAGGGAGGGTCAAGTAGCCCATAAGGAAGGGGTTGTCCTCAGGCATTGGAACACAGGTTCGGATTTCCAGCTTCTCTTTGACCACGGGGCAGTTTATATGCACTAATGAAGCATGGAAGAGCTTTGTTTCACAGAATGATGTTTAGCCCTTGTGAGAAAAAGCAATTACTCGGACATTTATCTTGGACAAAAGATTTGACTGGTCTAAGCTGGTTTATAAATGTAGAATGGTTTCGGTGTGGCTCTAGTGATGGAGACGGGTGGACATTTGAGATTATTGGCTTGAATCTTCATTTGGCAAAAGTATTTCAGTCAAACATTCAACTCATGAGATGAAATGTTTTATTACAGCAGCAGAACATAATTTGAGGTTGGCGTCCTGGCGGTTGTTGCAGCTTAACGGTTTGGATCTTAAGATCACGCTAGTAAGTTCCCTGACCTTACATATATTTCAGTTAAGAATACTAATACAATATGTTGAGGGGAGAAAATAACTGAAAGGTCCCATGTGATGATGCAGAAATGATAGTGTTTTATAAAGACTTAGGGGTTAACCCGAACACCAGCCTGAACTCAGACTGCCGAGGCTTAAGTAGACCGCCAAATTTGGAGGGTGTGTTAGTTGACCACTAAGGAGAATGAGGCATGTTATGTGTCTAGAGATGCACAGCCCAAGTTGTCTGCCTTCTTCTTCGTCTGTTAACCAGCCACTAACCGTTCTAGTTTGGGAATCAGTTTTGTGTTGCACATGTTGATTTGATATAGGTTTTACGCTGGATGCCCTTCCTGTCACAACCCTTCCCATTTATCCGGGCTTGGGAACGGCACTAGAGGTGCATTTGCTTGTGACCCCTTTGTGGCTGGGTTTTCAAGTTGTCTGCCTGAACTAGGTCATTTGGCCTCGCTCCATTCCTGGTGACCAGAGGATGACTTTTGAGAACCTAACTTAGTTGATGATGTTTCCTATAGTTTTGTCATTATAGTACGTTCGCAGTGACAACTACGCAAATTTTCTTTTGCTGATGTACAAGGTCAGTCCAAAAACTCAAGAAGAAGCTAAATTGCACCAGGAACTCACATTTCTCTAGTTGAGACCTTTTTCACTCGGGCAAGAATTTCGCGTAAAGCATGAGATCAGTGTTGAGATTCTCCCAGCATCACGGTTGGATGATAGTACACAGAAGTGGAGGTGAAGCCTTTTATAGCGGCGTGTTAAAATCCACGGATACATTTTTACTTGATGACTGAAGAAAATGGTGGGAATAAACTTTTATGTTTCTTTTATGTGAATGTGCTTATATGTCTCCATTCTTGCCTGCCCGACCAATCCAAGCGATCTACAACACACACCAGTCTTCAACTGTACCACACACTGATTAGTACAGTCGGGGCAGAGACTAACATTTAAGACTCCATCTGCTCATCAGGAGTGGTAATGATTCACACCATCACTCACACCAATGGAACAACCGCTGGGAGCAATTCTGGGTTCGGTATGATGCCCACGGATACTTCAACATGTAGACTCCAGGGGCCAGGGGTTGACCTGTTGACCTTCCGATGAGTGGACAACTTCCCCAGCCAGAGCCCTCCCTCTCAACATTGTGACAGGGACAACGGTGACATTCGCACAGGTAAAATGAAGCAACAGAGTTGCCTCAGGGTTTCCATCTTGGTTTGTAAAAATGTCTCTACATCTGTTTGATGGATTGTCTTGACATTTGGTGTTTTGTTCACTTTTCACATCGAAACATCATCAGGTAGAAGATTTTGTTACTTTTTTTCATAACCTTATAAAACGTAAAACCAATGACAGTCCCTTAAGAAGCATGGACTTTAAGAAATTTTAACTGGACCTATTCTGCCGTCCCTTACGGCAAGGATATATTCCCAAAAAGCCACTAATCCGCTGCGTTGTACAAGCAATCTCCCTGATTAAAATCCTCAAATTAAATGTGCCGTATGTATAATCTGAAAACAGTCCTTATTCACTCAACCCATCTACTGCTATGAAGTCTAAGATAATGTGCCATAGTGACTCAAAAATGAAGATAAATACAGTTAACTACTTTTTATGTGGTCATTAATAAAACAAGACAAAATTTCCTAGTGTAGAATGATATGAGATAAATTAAGACACGGTTGGCCTTATTGCGTTGGAAACTGTTTTCCACAAAAAGCACCTCCTAATGTTTAAAATATGAACTATAGTAGTTAGATCGCCATGTGGAGATTCATATGCGCAAAGTTTGGACAAAAATCCGATGTATCGTTCCAGAGTAATGGTCTGAAAACTGTTTGTTTATTGCAATATATCCCTTCTAGTGAGTGAATTATGGAAAAATACTGTAAAATATGACAAGTGCGAGCTATATCTCCTTGGGTCAATTCGTATGCACGAAATTTGGAGAAATTGAGAAATTACAGTGTGAAAATTGAGTAAGCTCCCCCTAGTGGCGGATGACATCAATGACATCAATGACGATTCCATGATATCGCTGACTTTTCTGGGATATCATTAGTGGATATTGTCATGTGCGCAAGCTTAACCAAGAAGGTGAACATGTTTAACATTTTACCTGTGAAATATTTGCATGTTAGCGTCCGGCATTTGTGATGTAAGCATCTAGTTCACCGCAACATTGTGCTGAAGTGAAGCCTCACAGAGCTGCTTATGTGGCTTCCGACTCTTAATCTCTAACAAAATATATCAGGGAGTTTGGATCACCTGCAGTTATTTCATCACAGCATCTAAACCAACTGGAGCTCATCTGCTGCACAGCTTACTCTCAGATTCCATCAATACGAACATGTGTGCATGTGTGACAATAAGAGACAGAGAGGTAGGGGGACATTACAGCCTTAGTGTGTCACACACTGTCTGTGTGCCTTAGTGTGTCACACACACACCCTAAGACACAGATATCCTCTGTCTGCACATACAAACACACACATTTGCATGTACACTGGTGTGTTGCTGGATTTCAGGCCAGTCCCCGTTGTGTTAAGCTGATAGCATAGCTCCAATAAAACTGATTAGAGAAGACTTCCCCTGCTGCTCCCAGGCTCGACTGCTGGACTAATGGCACAAGTGGGCCTCTCAATCTTTCCACAACATCTGTGCTAGTGCCATGCAAATGGATGGGGCACCACGACCAAAATTGCAACACCGGAGGGAGGAAGTTTGAGGGATTGATCAGTGTATCCCTTGGATTTGTTCAGCTTTTTCTGTTTTCAGGTCTCCATCTGAATGGAGTGCTCATCATTGTGTCTTTCACTCTATGCCGCAGAGTGCAGGAAGGTCGGCCCAGCTGTTAGTCCATTGTCCAGGTGCTTAACGGGATTAGAGAGGGCACAAGGCCAATATTACACACACACACATACACACACATATGCATGCAGACTCTTCCATGCACACTTAACCTTAAACATGAAAGGCAGACTGGAACACATACAGACGTTTCATCCCGCGGTATTACGGATAAAGACGGGGAGCATGATCAACCCGGCACACAGATACTACGCTATCAGGTTGTTTTACAAAAATGATTCAAATAAAACAAAAAGAAAAAAATGCACATCAGCCCCTTTCGCACAACATAATCAGATTGGATGTTAACGCCATTATTCCGCCTGCCACTCTTCAGAACTACTACAAAGGCGTTGCGAGGGTCTGTTGTTCCCGCGTCTGTGTGGCTACTAAATAGACTGTGACATATGGACAGAGAGTTTTATTTGCTCTTTTACTTTCCTCCTCATTATATTCTACATTCGTAGAAACGTTTTATCTCTTGCTTGAATTATGGTGACAAAATAAAAAACGGAATATGGACAGGAGGCTCTTGAACGTTGAGCATATGTGAGCTGTGAACATGCTAACGTTAACTTATTAGCAGTAAATGTTATGTTGCATTATGTGGGTGAACAAGGGACGTTTGAGCAAATGAAACAAATACGCTAGATGGAAATTCAGTGGTTACAATCCGTGCTTATGGAGACTTAAGTGTCTGCACAACTGCACTGCAGCCTCTAAAGGTGGAGGAGACACGTTGAAGATTACTTGTAAAACCCTCTTCACACAAATGAACATACCAAATATTGATAATGTTGAGATAAAATATTTGGAATTACAAGATAGGAGACATTTGATCACAGGAAAAGGAAAGCAACTCTCAAAGGCACTTTGATTTTCTATCTATTTTATTCATACAAGGACATGGATACAGATTCACGCCTTTGAACTCTGGGTCAGCATCCATGTCACCGCGTTCTTTTAACCTTTAGAAGGATGTATGTTTGCTAATTATTTCTTTTTGTCAGCGGCTTAATGAGTTTCAAACAAACCATTTGGTCCTGATGTTATATACAGACTAGATAAAGAGGCAGGAATGAAGTAAAGGTGATTAAATAAATAAAAAGGCAGCAATTTGTGAAAATGCCTAAAGAATTTTGCGCTTTTTTTAATGCTTCATTTAATGAATAGAAACATATAATACACAAACGTTATTAGTAGTAGTGGGGGCTACTCATAACTTCCGGGTCGTGCGGCACCGTACAGAGGGTTCACACAAACAACTTCAAGATCCAGGAGTCACACGGAGGGAAAATGTAATAAATACTTCTGACACAGAGGAGAAAGAGACACAACCACGACCATGACACTTGAACAGAGTCCAAGAACCAAAGTGGGATAAGTACCGAAAAGATACAGAACCCAACGTGGATAAATGATCATTCCGTTAGACGTCTTTGTCAAAACATTTCACCATAAAACTCACATGTTGTTTCATTTATAAACGTATTCACCACTGGACCAATGCAGTGGTCAAGCCACTTGAGTGATATTGATGAAGATGAAATGTCGTGGGTCACGTTATTCATGTTTACTGTCATTGACGATGTTGATGTTAATTGACAGTAACGTGACTGAGATTTCTGTACAATGTCATAAGATTCTCTCTGACATGAAGACATGAACTCCAATCTTTTCCCCACGTATTCTGTCTTTTTACTATTCCACAAAAATAATCCAATACAACTCCCCATAATTATCTCTATGCAAATGTCATTAATCGACCTTCTGACTGGGAAGCACTAGATTTCCCCTCAGAAGTCTTTAGAAGTCTCTTTCTCCCCCGCCCGTCTGCCGTTTGCGTGCACGTCCTCCTTTGGTGGACCCGAGACCCTTCGATTTTTATCAGCGCACCGGCTGAGTTTAAAAGGGCTTCCCTGTTGTGAATTAATGTGGCCTTAATCTGGCCCCCCGCACACAGCGATAAAGCTATGTAAGAGACGGAGCGTGTTCGGTCAAAGACCACAAGATTAGTCATACGCCACTGAGCTTCAAGTGGGGCCCATGATGTCGCATGGCGTCTCACTTCCTGCTTCCAGCTGCTGGTAGCCCCTTTCCTGTCTAATGCTGATGTAGGACCGGCTCCTGTCAGCAAGGGAGATAAGGAAGTGGCCATTGTGTCCAAGATCATCTTTATGCCTGTATATTATGGTGCTTCTGAAATGTGCCAATCACAGATGTGGTCACAGAGGAAAAGCACGGGCAACAATGGCTCCATCTGTAAAAAAAAAAAATTTTAAAAAAGGCACAAAAGTGATAAAACACACGGTGGGATTTCATTGTACACACAACAATTATCTTTTTTGTTGGATTCGGTGAAGATGTTACCCCTGAACGGCTTTATTGAATCTCTAGCAACAGGAAAATACTCACATATTTCGTCGACACCAAATCTTTTACATGGCAGGACAACGTCAGATTTGATTGAGTTTGATTCAATTGGTTTTTATTTGCTGCATTGCATATATAACAACAGGGCTCTCTGCACTTGCAGTAAATAAGAACCAAGTATTGATTTGGGACCCTCTGTGGCTAGGGGTCTGGCTAGCTAACTGGCAGTGGTTGGCCTTACAGTCAATATGCTCAATAAAGTACAAATTGTAGGACACACAAATTTGAAAAATCCCAAGCTACACAGATCTATATTTGGTGAATCCATACAGCGGGTCAGCAGGGGATTTGTGTTTCGCACACATCAATGTCTATTTTAAGAAGTCATTTGTTGAGTTCACATTGAGTGCTGAGATAACAGTCATTTTACAATATGCATTTGGACCTGCAAGGGGATTGTGATCAATAAATGTGAGTCTTTAACTCCTGCCATTGCTCCAGTCATTTCTCAAGGAAGTTCTGATGGACAAGTATTTCCGTTGGGACCGTATTCATAATGGGGCATTTTATTGGGGATAAAAATATATAAGAAACATTTGATTATATGTAACCCTTTACTACCTTTTACAATGGCGTTGAAAAAGTGTCATTATTCCTTGAATCCTTTATTTTGTTAGGACTGGGATTCTACACTAAAACTACACTTTTGCAGAACCTGGACATCACGGCAGTATTTTTTTTTTTGTAATGAAATGAATGGAAAACATACTACTTTGTCACAAAATCCAGTCATTAACAGACCGTTTAACACTTTCTCTGAAGATGGCTGTTGTGTAAATGTTTTTGAATTATGGCTTTGTGTTTGAATGGCAGCAGCATTTTGGGAGCCTCAAAATGTCAACTTTTGGAAACTTAGTCCCAGAATGGGGTTATTCTTTCTCCACAGTGTAAACCAGCAAAATTCAACACTTTTCGTTTTCATGAAATATGCTGCAGTTCAGTTTATTAATACTTCTCCAGGGAACTGTAGACTTGAACCATAACTATGAAAAGAGGTGACAATCTACACTTCTTGGTTAGCCTTCTTCAGTGGTGTTCATTTTGAAGAAGTTTGCCACTAATAGCCGGGTCTGGCCTTGCATACAAACTACAGTATTTTCAGTCATTTCGTTTTATTTTCAGTCTGTTTATCTTTGCAAAGTTATCATCTGAGCATCATCTCTAGTTTGGTTTGTTAAGGAGTTATATATTGGTCTTTTTAAAGGGTCTTTGTTCTAGATGGAGGATGTGGTCCACTGCTTGAGTGTTGTGGCTGGAGTTGAGCCCGAGGTTATTGAACATTCAAAGAGCGGAGAATAGATCATGTAACAAGGGGATGAAGTATAAAACTGAGTCTCAGGGCGTGCTCAGACTGACCGAATGAAAAGAGTCTACAATCTAGTGGAGTTGTGGAGTTGAAGGCCAGTCATTTATAGCAGTGCAGATAGTAGGGTGAGAACAGCTGGACGCCGGACCCCACCTGATACCAACCGTTGAAAAAAAGCACATTCACACCTTCAAACAAAGAGAGGCCGTGACTAGGAGGAGGGGGAGGAGGTAGAAATCACTGGAACTTGAAGACCCCATGAAACTACATGAAAACCAGCATTTCAACAAAAGCTTTTTATTTCTTTCTGAGTAAAAAATAGAAGAAAATAAACCAGATCTTATAATTTTAAATTCACATAAATAAGGTTGTGATCATTGTCTTATGTCAAAGCAGCCAAATCCGCGGCTCCACTTAAGCTTCTGTCTCGTCATTTTCGTGATTCTTAATATCTTTAGTTACTGAGATATTGCTATTCAACCTCTCTACCTTCAATTTAGCTTATTTTCTTGTCAGGATCTGTGTTCTTATTATGTTAGTTATACATTCATATCCGAGAGGTCAGCGATATTATAGAATTTGCAATGTGTCCACTGCAGAACCTTAGTGTAAACGTGATTACTTAAAAGGTGTTTCTTGGATTATTCTCAAAATCTTGTACCCACATAGACGTTAGTGTGTGGAAGAACTGGATTGATTTGGGGAAAGGTCAGTTGCATCTTTCTGCCACTAGGCAACACTCTATGGTCCAAATTTGGTGCATGAATCGATTGAAGGGGATCCGTCTTGGATTTGTTGTATTTTGCTGTAATTAATATTTCAGTCACTAGGAGTGCTGTCTGATAGACAAACCAAAGACTGGACTTCTTCGCACTGAAATGGTTTATAAAGGTAAATTTGAAACATGGTCCAGGTACTTTTGGTTTCCAGAACGGGGTGTGACCTCACATACGACAGCCTTAACCCTCTCTGGTTCTGCTTAAATCCATTCTTGTGTCTTGCAGTTTTTCTCCACCACCCTTCTTCCTCTTCATCAGAATATTTGAAAGGGAAGCAAAAAAACGTGCCTGAGATTTAGCATGTTGTTACTTTAAATAGTAAAAGCTGAAGTGAAACTTTATTTAACGCTATAATGGTTAAACTATGCAATCAATCTGTGTACCGCGTGCATGGCGGACCAATTTTTGGTATTCTGCATGGATCCTGTTCCAATCATGGTCTATTACAACACTATAATTTAGTTATTAAAGATAAATCTGAAAGGCTTCATTCAACTTTTCCCCCATAAAAATAGTTATTCTTACTCCTTTAGTGTCATAAAATCACCAGATAAACCAATATAAGCAGCCATGTGGTATCCAATATATCCCAACCAGCATTTTATTTTATTTCTCTGTTAGTGAGCCGCGGGACCTGCAGGTCTAATGTTCTCTGCTGTTGCTCTTTCTTTTTAATGCTCAATATTGCCGACTAGTTCTTTGGTCTCGATAATAATCTACGCACAGATAAATGTGATTGATTGCTTGATCAGCTGGGTGTGCCTTTAAGACCCCGCTGGTCCAACTTGTCTCCCAATGTGACCAATAAAATGTTTTTACTGTCCACATGACGGCAATACAACAGGAATGGCTTTATGAGGCAGAGATTACCCATCACAGTCCAATAGGATGGTTTGGTTCTGAAACACACACCAACAAAAACATTAAAGATTAGCAACAGGAAGAGTTTTACTGAGATGCATGTGATAGCTAAATGTCTTGTTCGGAATCTGTACACGGCAAAATACCGCAAGAGTGGCGATGATGTCATTCAATATCAAAAGGCAAAAAAGCACAACGCCCACGCGTTAGGGTTTTATTTAACATTGTCTGCACTGACACATATGTCAATTCAGAGATTATAGAATGACGTTCAAAGCGTCCTGAACACAGATGGTGTGGTTCACAAACCAGCTCAGTCATGACCTCGGAGGTCAAAGTGATGCAAAGATCAGATGGTCTCGGACTTTAAGATGCTAATCAGGATTGTTAAGGACATCTTTTACACAAAGAGAAGTTATTTTTGCCCACTTGAGATATTTAACTGAGTGCAATTCTTCCCTCCCCCTTATCTGTCTTTCTTAAAACCTTTAAAAGTTTAAGAAAAACATCGAAAATAATTGAAAAATCAAAGCTCTCCAGGTTTGCCAGCTTACTACTGTCCGTTAGAAAACTGCTTAGATTGTCCATCTAACTTGGTCACTAATAGGACAGTATACATTTATTAAAAAGTAAAGTAGAACGGCATCTTAAGGAAAAAAAGGTGATGATATCGGATTGTTAGTCTGTCAAGTATTCGGAACAGTGAGGGTTGTGACTGATTACCTGCAAAATAATTCCCCCCACTGAGTCCAGACTCTGGTCATGAAGGTGGCCGATGACGCTGCTGAGACTGATGATTCTTTTGAAATTATTAAGTTGCATAAATTGCAAAGAAATGGTGAAGATGGTGAAGGAACCACACAGCAGGATGAATAAAGTAAAAACAGCAGCAAGAGGAATAGGATCAAACGATCAA
Source organism: Lophius piscatorius (assembly GCA_009660295.1). NCBI lineage: Eukaryota > Metazoa > Chordata > Actinopteri > Lophiiformes > Lophiidae > Lophius > Lophius piscatorius. Next base: position 211,576 of record VRLP01000253.1, read on the forward strand.
ATTCGATCACTGTGCTATTGGATAGACGCTAGAGACAGTGACAGCAGGATATTAAGACTAATTATAGATGTTTGACAGATTGTAAGATAAAACTATGGCCTAAGTGTGCAAAGATGTGCTGACCGAAACCTTTTCTACAGCTCCTCTTACTTGAGTTGTTGAAGTTGTTGCGCCTGCAGCTGTCATGTCCGTGTGACGAGTGGAGAAGGTGATATCCGCCCACACTATAATAAACTCAAACCTACAATAAGTGCATGGTTTCATAAACTTCATGAGTCAGACGACACTGCAGCCAGCGTATCCGTGCCTTGCTCAGAACTACTGTCCTCTGGAAGAACTTCCCCCGTCTTTATGTGCGAACCATCCCCTAAATTCCGACTCCACACAAAATTTCTGATTTGCGTCACTGCCGAAAGCAAAGCAAGAGATAATAGCAATTCCATTGGATTTGTAGCATTGGCATTGGAGCGTCAATAGGCCTAGACATCACAAGAACAGAGCTGCAAGAACATCCAGGCGCTGATGTTTACAGCTTGTTTTTCTCCTTATAAAACCGATTTATTTTCAAATCTAGCTGCAGCCTTGTCTGTTGTTTATGATCCAATATCATACCATTGTTTTTTACAGCCGCCAAGGATGGGTAAAAAGCACAAAAGGTCAGAGTGCAGGTTTTTATTGGAGCATACCGACGGCGATATAACATGAGTAGTGTCAAAAAGTGTTTTTACGGCACTTTAACATCTTGTTGAAGACAAATTAGCCCATCAGGTATTATTAGACTCAGGTATTAACACAGTTTGCAGCATATGTGCCGTATCTTCTAATTAAATGGGTGTCCTTTTTAAAAATAGTACGGCACTGTGCACGAAGACCTTATTTTTTTACCTTCCTCTCTCGACTTGACATCATGCCACGGTTTCCATAGCAACCTTGCAATATGACAAAGCTGATGACAGAGGAGCGCTAAGCGGAGATCTGTCACTGAAATAACCTCATATGGCGGAGCCATGCTTTAATGATGTGTGTATCTGTGGGTATGTGTGTATGTGTGTGTGTGTGTGTGTGAGTGGGTGCACGGATGAATCACCACCCATGCTGGATGGACCATTACTTCTACCTTTTCTGCTGTGTCCATAGAAAAGCCAAATAATTTTGTTTTGATTTGATCTGGGAGTTCTACCTCCCCCCACAAACATGACAAAGAGGCAACGGCGAGTGTATTTGGACAGTATGTCATGTGTTCATGGCAGGCTAAAAGGAGTTGTGTGGTTGGCGGTACATGACGGAAGGCCGGGGTTGCACGAGCAAAGATAAAGCTGCAGAAAGTCGAAGGATAACGATGTTTGGCAACCATCATTTATTTTCCATCACAAAAGGTGGATTTTGGTTGTAAAAGGTCACGAATATAAATTAATTGTTTGTTTTTTTGATGTGCTTACAAATTTTATTTTATGAAGTAAAATTGGACGTGTTGTTGATCTCTTTGTACCACCGTCAGAATATAGGAATAAGGAAATAAGTACTCCATTAATTGAAAATGCAGTCTACATACAGAACACAACACAACATACACAACACTCTCCTCTCCTTTTGAAATTTGCTTAGTCGTTGTGTTTTTTATTCTCTGTATTCAATGAAAAATCGGGATAATCAGGAATAATAAAAAAAAAAAAGCAAAGGGTGTCAGAACTCTCTCAGGGCATCGCAGAGCTGATTTGGCAGCAAAAGAAAGACCTATACAATACAAGTCAGATGATTATAGTGTTATGACTGGTCAACATGTAAATACCACAAACAAGAAAGTACAACAGTACTGTACAACAATATCCTATTTCTTATTTGTATTATTCACTTTTTTTTCTTTAAAACTTTCTTAAAACCCAAATTAAATACAACCAATATTTGATCAAGGCACTGCAACGCATTCAAAACCGCTAAAAATCACAAATTATGAAGAATAATTAAGCACATGTCTAAAGAAGACATATAATCAGACATCAAGAAACAGATAAAAACAGTTAATTCATAAAAACCTGTTCCATAATGAAAAACAACTGCCATAACTACAGTAACTGAGAAACACACCTATCGGGATTAGACCTGAAAAGCTGATGCGACAAGATGTGTTTTCAGAAGAGACTTGATCTGGTGGTGATGCTGATGACCTGATCTGGAGGCGGAGGTCATTCCAGAGTTTACGGCCCACCACTGAGGAGGCCCGGCCAGCCCTATGTGCCAGTCTGGAAACTGTTGCTCTTGCGATCTCAGATGAGGGTCTTCATTGCAGCGTTGTTGCGTGACCTCTCCATTAAAAGGGGTTAAAGCCTTACGGTAATATTGTCACTCTAGTGAGGCTGTGCTTTCAATCAGGAGCGAGCAGACTGGACATTTGAATCCGGTCAAATTGCATCTTACACAAAGACTGCCGGACCTCATATGTTCAGTTAAATCTTCCTCTCTCTTGCCACGAAGAAGCTCTTTCTTCTTTGATGACCTCGAGTGTTTGGTTATTCATCAGAGCGGCACATTAAGGGTCACCCTGTGTCCCTGTGGGGGGGGGGGTCTTCGCCGGTCAGAAGGATCAAAATGGTTAAGAGGTTGAATCTCATGAGAGGGCTGCGTGATGCCAAAAGGTCAGATGAGTGTCAGAGTTCAAAAGACTCCACTCAACCTGCCATTCTTTCCCACCGTGTTCCTTTTCTACTTAAGGTCTACTGTGAACTGTTTGAGAAGGTTCCCTTCAAAAAGTCAAAACTTCCTGTCGTCTGCGGGTCAAATTTGGACCATTTCACGAATGTTTATATAACAGAAATCTGATTTTCTCAGATCAAATTACTGTAAAAATGACATGGAAGGTTCCGTACTATACTTTTTACAAATAGAAACTATGATGTAGCATTTCATTATTGAACTTATCCAGCAGGTGAACGAACAACAAACATGAACACACACTCACACACACACACTTTTGACCTGGCAGTATTCTTACATTCAACTTATACGCTTCACTTCTGATTATTCTACCCATATAGATCGTCAAAAACCTTCCAAAAAATGTCAGATCTTCCTGATATGAGGTAATTTTGGACTGTATTGGACTAAAGGTTTGGATGTTGTCTGAAAAAAGTTGTCTTTTTCTTAGAAAAGCTCGCCCTAGTGAGTTAAATATGAACTTTTAAAGTAAAATATCATATAGACAAGGTAGATCTTCTCCAGTCAAGTCAGATGCACCAAATTTGAATTAAATGACACCAATGGTTGAGTAATTATTGCCTTAAAACTCCCAGAGATGAAGCTCTGCCCAGCTCCAGAAAGGCAAAATCGATCCAGTTCTTCCTCACACTTAGAAAGTGGCGAAAGCAATTCCCTAATATTCTCGACTTTCCGGGGATCTTAATGTTGTGTTATTTGATATTTGTGGGGTTTTTTGGGCTGTTTATATTTCAATATGTGATATTGATACTTGTTTTACCATGTTATTTCCTTTTTTATAGCGCTCTATAAAATGCATCATCCTCATTATCCTTATGTATACAAAAACTGAGCATCATTTCATGTAGGAAAACAAACAAACAAAAAATACTTGAAATCCAAAACCATAAATTCATAAAATAAAAAATACGAACCTCGGTGGTGAGTTGGAGAAAACTGGCCAAAAAGGTGTTAGACAGAATTGTGAGTTGATTTACGCTTCCGTCTACACTGATAGAAACTTTTGACCTGGAGGGTCCAATGCAATGTTTAAGACATGAAAGTCCTGAGTGAAGCCTTAAAAACGGAAGATAACTTCAGGTCACAGGTCTGCTTCCACGACTCTTTAATCAGCATAACTCCTGGATTTATGGCCGTGTTTTTTTCCATCCCTGTTGAAACAACGTCGGTGCAATGCAGTAAGTTTTCACCATTATGTCGTCTATACAGTCGAGTACAGGAATTCTAGAAATGCGCCGCAAACACATCCATAAATATCTGACATTATATCCTCCTGAACAACCACCGTGTGTGTAGGTGTGTGTTAAAAAGAACATTTAGACCGGCTCTCATCTCTCATCTCAGCCTCTTCAATGCAGATATTACCACATACCATTACTGCGGCGGGAAATTGCTTTTTGATTGATTTTTTATTCTTGTGGGGTTTTTTTGCATGTGGTTTAACACAGATAAGAGGCTAAATCTGCGTGAGCAATAAGTCTCGGGCAATTAAGTTTCAAAAAGTTTGAAGTGCCGAGATTAGAAGTTGGAAAAATTCTTCCAGAGCTTTTGCTGAGAACCAATGTTATGATACCGGGTTTGAGCGGCCAAGTTTGGGTTTTATGATAATTTAACTCCTGGCTTCCAGCTTCCATAAGTGCTGCAGTGGCAACAAGGACCACTCAGAGCTCTTAGAGTGTGTGGGAAGAGCTCTATTAAAGGCTCCAGCATCCAATCATGCCAATCAGGGATATGGCTTGCTAATAGGTCTTAATGGCAGAATATTAGGTGTACTTAAAAGGCCACATCTATAAAGACCTCTCCTTCCTTTCCTGGCCGTAATTTTTTTTGTTCACAGCCTCCAATTTACGGAGCTTTTTTCAGCTTTTGACGACAAATTGTTATTCATCCATACATCCATCCATCCACTCCCTCGGTCAGGAAAATTACACAGTTCCATAGCACATATAAAGAGAGGTAGAGAATTTACGAAAGAATGTAGTTTATTTTAAAAATCAGTGAATGAACCATGAGCTGTAACTCTGAGATGACATAAAATAAATACAATAAGGCTGGCAAAGGCCATTATTGTTAATTAATTTTCATGCAAATCATTGTAATGAAGATTTAAATTGGCATCAAATGCCAGTTTTATCTCGCCATTATAGTCTAATCACAGTATAATAATGTATAACTAGGCCTAAGGTGTCGTCCTCGGCAGCAAGGGTATATCCCCAGAAAGCCCCCCAACCCCTACATTTTACAAGCAATGTCCATATTGACTCAACATAACTATTTCTATGAAGTCAGATAGACACAATTGAACTTGTGGTTGGGAATTTGGAATAGATACTGAGAAATATCAGCAATAACATAAATAAACATGGCAAACACAAGTTATATCTCCTTGATGTCGTTCATTGGAGGTAAGTTTGGACTAAACAGGACAAACGGTTAGGAACTTATATTCATAAAGTTCCTAACCGTCATATGGAATAGAATATAAGCTTTTAGAGCAAGATATGATATACGAGAAAGATATCCTTGCGTTGATTCACAAACTCCAAATTTGGACAAAATCAGACCATCGGTCAGGAAATTATGGGCCGAATACTTTGGAGATAAAGCTCCCTCTAGTGGCAGAAATATATACAACTTAGATTTCGCAAAATCAATCCGGTTTTGGTTAAAAAAAAATTGAAAATGATCGTTTTTGAGTGGATTTTGATAAATTAAATAAAACATTCTATATAATATTAATAGTAGAAATAATAAAGTATAATGGAAAATGATAATACAATTAATTATGTATCAATTCAATTTAAAGACCTGAACATTAGAGTGGAAACTATATCTGATGTTCTGCGTTTGACAGGAAGCCAGGTTCGTTTCACGGGTATAACTTCGGAAAAGTTTCTTATTTTTTCACAAAACTTTATATCCTATGATAATATGATGCTTTGTTCATGCTGCCGTTGAATCTTTCCAGACAGGATGTGGTCCCTCTGAGATTTGAACTTCGATCGTCCAGTGTGCCAACCATTACACCATGGGACCAGTTACAACTGGAGCCTTTTGTTATCTGGAGTTTTTATTATCGTATTTGAACTGTTTCCATGGTTACAAACCAAATTCAGTCTCTTTTTTGGTTGGAGTTTGTCTCAGATGAGGATCTCTAGGGCACAACTCCACTTGATACACAGCCCAATTTACTGGAGATGTGTCTTTTGATATTTTGAACATTTTAAGCATTGAAGTTTGTTTTTAACCTGAATAAATTGTATCTCTTCAGCGAAATGCCGGTATTTTATGCTTCTTCTTTTACCGTTAAAATCCGTAACACGCTTAGTGGTTTGGATGCGGCTGTTTCTCTGTGACAGGCTCGACAAAATGTCATTTTAATGTGTTTCACAGAGTAAGACTAAGACAGGACGGGGAACTTTATACATATATTATGCTTTAATAAAGACAGATGCAGAGACGGAAGAAGTGCACACATATTTATATACTATGATAGTTCATATTTTACTCGCTACCGGGAAGCTTTTTTATGAAAGACACTATTTATATAACATAAATTCACATTTAATTTGAGGAGCTAAATCAGATGCGTTTTTTTTTTTTGCCAAATGCAGGGGAATTGGGGTAATTTTAAGGGATGTACTCTTTCTTGTCTTTCTCTTGCGTTGCATGACTCAGGAGGATGCTTTAGTTGTTTTTATTCTATTACAATAGGGATGCCTCAAACTTTGAACGAATCACAGCCCAGGACTGCAAATATAAATGCCGAAATGTCATCTCTTTTGCACACCGAAGAATAATAACAAATATGTTATGGATCACATGCAGTTATACAGAGTAGAGCATAGTGAAGATATTTCCCTGCATTTGTCACATCCCTGAGGGAGCAGTGGGCCAGCCCCCTTTGAAGCACCCGGGGAGCGTATTGGGTTCAGGGTCTTGGTCAAGGACCCTACAAAAGTGGGTCCCTGACCAGCTACGTTCCGATTGGGAGACGGCCGCTCAACCCAATGAGTCAATAATTGATTTAATACATTGCCCTCCTTTGTTGTTACACTGTATAGAAATCCCACTCATTACCTATATGGTGGGGCCATAAAAAAAGAAAAAACTGGGCAAAGGAATCTTGTCATAGAAAATGGCCTGTCCTTTTTAAACCCTGATTTAGACGCCTATTTGATGGACTTTACAACCTCAGCCGGCGCTGAGGTCCACACAGCAGGCGGCGTAAACGCTAGAGGCAGGTGTCTTAGGAGACTATCAAAGCTTTATTTGTGTGAAGTAGAAGAGAAGAGATGATATGAACATGAGACAAAAAGAGACACACAGGTAGAAAGTGAGGGGGTAAATGTTGAATGGCAGTTATTAAAAAAGAGAGAAGAACATTGATCAAAAGACAAGGTTGGCTCGTCCCGCTCGGGATGAGACAAGTGGCGGTCGCTGTCAGCGTAAAGCATATATAAGGTACGTTTGCCTGTCTATCTGTGGCTGTCATGCTCCCCTGCTTCCAATGCATGACAATTATCCTGCTTCAGACTGTGCGGACAATAAAAAAAAAAGCTCCTGCCACTGTTCTGTACCACAGAACTCTCAACTATTTGCTTGGTGCCAGCAGAACTTCTCATGCGTTTCCCGGTAATTTGGCGTTTGTAAAGACTATCCAGCAGGTTTGCCCACACTTCCCCTGAATCTCTTCACATCATCAAAAGGATTCAGTTCATGTGTTGCCAGAAAGGTATTAGAGGGACAACAAGGTGTGTGGGCTCTAAAGCTCCTGTCATCTAGCCTGTTTTTAAACTCGAGATGTTCTCTTCCAAAGGAAATGGGCGACGATGAGCGATGAAGTTTGAGAAAAAACTTGAGTGAGCTATAAATTGGATCGGAGTAAGGACGCAGATTCTGGAGAAGTTTTTCGTTTTCTTTGAAAATAAACTATAGGCCTTAAAGGTTATTTCTGAAAAAAAAAGCTCCTGATATTGATTATAACAGGAACTTTTAGAGTAAATTATGATAAACACAACATAGAGTCGATTTATATTTACTAAGTTTTTTTGTTGTAAAACTATTTCCCCGAAAACTTTAAAATTTATGTGCAAAACCACACACACACACACACACACACAAAAGAAATCTTCTAGCGGCAGGTTTTCATGACCAATGAGTCATATTATGAGGGTCACACCATCACTGGTCTGCTGCTTTTAGGTGCAGAGCCATAATGGAGAATCTGAGCTGCATCAGTTCAATATGTGAAGATGATTGAGGGTCTTGTTAGACAAGAAAATTTGTCCCGGGCATGTCAGATATAAGATGCGGCATCTCTTAAAGCCTCCAATAATAAATAACGGGGATAGTCCAATTATCCTTGTCATAGTGCCTCTTATGGATTTATATCTATGGTCAGAAGCCCATTGTAGCCGTTCACAGGTCATAAACTGGGAGTCACCAGAGGTCAGATGAACACTGAGGTCACCTCGACACCCTTCCACCCTTTGTGTCATCATCTGGAGTAGTGAATATGTGGGTCCGGAGTATAAAGACCACCAAAAATGGGTCTAAAGTGTCCCACAAAGAGCAAATGGTACCACTTTTCAATGAGACTAGGTTTAACCTCTTGAGGGGGTTTCTGAATGTTTTATGATTATTATTATTTAAATCTGACATGACTCATTGATTAGAAAAAAGAAGTAAATAGAATAGTTGGACTGAAATATGCTGCATAACATTTGAGAACTTCTGCATATCGTGTCACGACTTCATTATTGACGGTTTATGGAGTGTTTACAAAAAATAAAACTTAAAACTAAAATAAAATAAAACTTCGATCCCCGAAGGCCGGGGATTGTTTGAAAAAATTACACTGACAAAATGTACAAGTGAATAAAGGCAAGAGTTTTTCAATACAAGTGTAACCAAGGTTTAGGAATTTCTAAATTAATGTCTGAGTTATTGCCGCCATCTAAATCTACTGACAACTCCAACAAACTCACCGAGCATTGCTCAAATACTATGTATTCCACTTCGCCGTCTCTGTTCAGCACACCGAGTTCTCAGCGCCGCCCCTAAAAGAACATCAAAGGAATCAAAGAAACATCATAGAAATCAAACAAGAATCAAAGGAACAAAGACAGCAATAGCCAAACTGTGACGTCACTACTCCAAACAGTTTTTTTTATTTGACTTTAAATGCTGCGAAACACATAACATCAGCAAAATGTAATCACCTGTAGGATATACCAAACCCCACCTAATCTAAACTTTCATGCAAAAGTAGTCTTGGTCACAAACAAACAGACAGACAAACGCACAGGTGTGAAAACATAACCTGTGTTAGGAGTGTGGATAGAAATACATGTTTACATACACATGTACCAAAGAGTAAGAAACAAATATACACATACAAACATATTTAAATAAATAGAAATAATATGATTTAAATGTACTGTTGTAAAGTGTAGAGGAAGTCAATGTACAAATAATAATGTTGTATTCAATCTAATATTGTTCCTTTTCAACAACGGTATTGAATAGAGTTATAGAACCTTTATAACTGTATACAATACCAGTTGGCCATGTACAGTATGTGTATACAGTACATGGCCAGCAAAGCTGGTTCTGATTCTGATAAAGTTAGTCTTATGTGAAAGTTGTACCGAACAAAGTAACTACAGAGCCATGAACATTTTCTTTAAAAGAGAATGTCAGAAACGTTTCATTTGATTTCTGCTTCTGCAACTTGTTTGACAGAGTGGGAGTTTATATATATATATATATATATATATATATATATATATAGGACAAGGGGTTCTATAGCAAAGCTTTTTTAAAAGAAAAGCACACAAAGCTTCAAAGGCAAGACAGCAGGATATAAAGAAATGAGATACGGAACCCTCACAGGATCCGCTCTATTATTTAACATGTTTCTCTGCTCGATAAGAGATTTAGTGGGCTTTTTATATATTCTTAAACTTAGAGCAGACATTTATTCTTCTAAATTGGCAAAATAAAAGTTGGAGAGGAGAATTTTAGGGGCGACATTCATTTCAATCCCTGACTCCAATTATCTGAAAAATTGATTCACCTCCATCTCAGAAATCTATGACAAAATAAAACGACCCCATCATTTGCGAACACATCCACAAACCCACACAAGAACACACACACACACACACACACACAAACTTTCACACACAGAGATGGGCCAGAGGAATTAGATAGCCTTACAAATGAAAGCAATTATTATAGAAATTAAATAGTAGAAAACAATTTGGATGCAATCATGAGACGCAGGCATCAATTAAAAAGCACAGTGGGATGCAGACGGGTCGGTTACTGCCAGAAGAGAAGGTACACTTTAATATGAGATTAAACTTAATGTGCAAATGTGAGGGGAAAAAGACATTTAGGGACAATAGGAAGAAGTGAGGATTTTCTTCTTGTAGAATTCAAATACTAAGTCTATAGCCCGATAGCTTAGCACAAAAACTGTCATTAATAGTGGTTGGTCCAAACGAAAGATGATGGTTAAACTATTCTCAAAAATCAGATAATTTTGTGTCAACTGAATATGGAAGAAAAACTTTTAAACTTCTGCCGAAACCAGCTATTGTTTTTATATCCCTGAAAACTCGGGGTTATTATGGAATCATCATTCTGGCTGTCGCAGATCCTATGTGTTAACACATAACTCAAAAACCACTTTGTCGGTTTATTTTCAAACTGTGTACTCTGATAGATCTTAATGTGAGGAAAAAGTGAATTGATTTTGGGAAAAGTCTGTTTTATACTTTCACCCCTAGGGTTGGGGGCTTTATCTCCAAAAGTTTCTGGGACGTTATTTCTCAACCGTTGGTCGGATTTAGTCCAAATTAGGTGCATATAAATCAACTCAAAAAGATGTATTTAGCATATATTGGATTTTATGCTAATAGTAGGCCTACATATTATTACGCACTAGAGGGAGCTTTTTCTCTCTTTTTGGCGACACAACTTCCAACACAACACAACTTGGAGGCTTTTCAGGGATGTACGGAAGTTGTTTCTGTTGTTTCCAGGAATGGCTATTTAGCTGAAAATGTGCACCAAGTGGGACCATATCCTCACAGTTTTCAAGAATTGACTTTTGTTACTTAGAACTTTCATGGTTAAATGTAATGTTTTCAAAAGTTTCACTCTGGAACCTGATTTTAAACCCGGTTAGCACTTTTGGACTCCCAAAACTCACTTGTTGTGGAGATGAAAGACTTAACCGGAAACAGAAGGTGACCATGATATGTTAAGAACAGTTTTAGCTTAAACACCATTTCCCAAAATGACCATGTATCCATCCAACCATCCATTTCAACCCGTTTCTCCATGGTTGGGTGGCGATGGCAGACCAAGAAGCTCCCTATAGACGTCTGAACTCACCTCATCTCTGAGGCTGAGTTCAGTCACCCTTCGAAAAGCTTTCTATTATCGTTGACCTCATTCTGCTGCGGAGGTGAGGGTTGGAACTAATAATATCACTATATTATTTTATCATCACTTCTATTCTGTAAAATCCTTATTTTCTTGAAGAGTAGTACCGTAATTCATTAAGGACGTGTTGAGATATATAAGCTGATTGGAATGCATACACAAATATATCTGTTCCCTCAAAGTACAGGAAACACGTATTCTTCAAAAGACAGCAAAATGAATAATGAGTGAACCAAGATGTGGATTTTTGTGGCTCTAATGTATTCTCATGAATAATTTCCTCAATCGTTTTTTTTTTCCCCTCGGGTTAATCGTAAATGCTAATTTCTTGCACCAAAACGTTGACATTTCTCAAAATTCAGTCCATTTATTAATCTAGTAACGGCATGAAAATGTGATTGGCTTCTAAACGTTTTGACAGCACTTCAGTCCGTCGCTTAGTCACATTAAGAATCGGCGTGGAGGCTAGGCGGGCAGGTAGCAGTGAAAAGTACTACAGTGAGTCTCATGTCACATGTTCAAATCCGTGTATGCTTCACGGAGGGCGTAGAGGAGAAAACTGCTGGTGCCACAGGCTAGGATTCCTACATGAACACTCACACTCACACACACACACTCACACACACACTCACTCACACACACACTCACGCAAACTCACTGATCGATTCCACAGCCAGCGGCTTTGTTGAGGGTCTGCAGGTTTGAAGGTAACCTTGTTTGAGGATTCAGCTGCAGCTGCAGACTGATAGAGATTTGTATTATGTTTTGCGCCACATCTTAGCAGCGGGGACCTGCTGACCCCTCCTGCTCATCTGCTGATTATCTTTTCACTGGCAGAGAAAAATATGTTTCTCATTACAAGCATTGCAGATTGATTGCAGGCGTCTTGCTCCGGCTCGGTGTGTCTGATTGGCCTGCGGTAGAGATAATTGCCAAGTCTTGTTTTCTGAAGGACCGGTTCTCAAACTCGGGTCAGGTTGCCCGCGTCAGAGTCCTGCAGTCTAATCAGTAACGGGACCATCAGGTCACTGGTTTATTTTGCGATGCATATGCATATGAGCTCCTCAGAATAATATGGAGTACCTTCAGTTGATGGAGGTGTTTGAAAAATAACAGTATATGCGGAATGCCTGTCGTCAACGCCGTGACACTGCTTCCTGTGAGTCACATGACATCAGAGACTAGCCTCTGTTGTCTGTTCCCTTTCAACATCCTGTTTCAGGCTCTCAACTGTGCTTCAACCATCAACCATAGATTTCTATTTTTGTCTGAAACATTTTATTGTGAAAATCGGCATCCATTGAAAAGAAAGTTACTGTAATACTACGGGACATTATTTGATCATTTATTGGACAGATTTGGTGTAAATTTTAAGTAACCCCACGAGAACTGAATAATAAATGTTCCGAAAAATCCCCCCCTCCCCAAGATATTGACGTTAGACACGAAGTCTTCGAGCAGCTCCACGGAAAAACGCTCTGTTTCGGCATCAAAAAACCTTTAACCCCTCGAGGTTTCTGTAAGAATTGTACTTTACTGGAATTGGAATTGGCACCTCTGCTGTGGGAATTGCCCAGAAAGCTTGTTATCGTCAAGAAAGCAGTGGTAACTTCCTGTTACAGGATAACAACAACTTCTGGATGAAGTGAAATTATTTTACAGGCTCAGACTATACAAGATAGACATAAAAAAATGTAGTTTAAGTGCACGTTGTGAAAGTGCAGGTAAGGCAGTGTTTTAACGGTAATCAGCCTCCCATGAAGTTAGAGGGAGAAAAAAGACCCACCAAACACCCCACTCTATAAAAGTTGATTTAAAGCAAATATTATCTTCAACATCAAGTCGACCAGAACAGAAATGTGTCTAAAAAGCTGTCTTGTCAATAAAATCTTCTCAATAATGTCACTGCCTCCTGACGTTTTAGTTTTTTACAGACTGGTTAGTCCAGATGGTTCCTCTAATTAAGAACTCTTTGATACGGCTCCAGTCACACTGCAACAGCTTTGTACCTGTCAGCAACCGACTGTCTGTGATCCAGAACAGAGTCGCCTTGTCAGGTTTTCTGTGACACCGAAACTCTGATATGCAGAGTTTTGCAGATTAGTTCATTGACTACAAACAAAAAATGCAATTTAGCATCAGCGGCGAGATTAAGCGGTGTGCTCAATGTGTCAGATCGCAGTTAAGGTAGGAATCTTAATCCGTGGCCAAGAATCTCTCCTCTTCCTCTTCTAGCTGCTATCTACTCGTATTATTCCCCCCATACCAACACAGACCCATTGTGAGGAAGAAGTGGATTGATTTTGGGAAAGATCCGTTGTGTAATGCCAAAACTAGGGGAACATTTTGATAATGTTAATATAATATTATATTCACTAGAGGGCAATTTATATGAACAATACTGTTTTTCATTTATGACTGTTGGTCCGATTTGAAGCAAATTTTACATCATATGAATTTCTTCAAGGAGATCGACACCGATTGTGTCTAAATTTAGCCTTTAAGAATTGAGGCAAGGAAATCTGTCTTGTTTTATTACTGAGCTCAGAAAAACTATATAACTGTATTTTTCTTCATTATTGAGTCACCAAGGGATCAGATCTTAGAGCAGACTGCTGACTTCATAAAAATATTTAGGTTGAGTCAATATCGTCTGTTAGAGATCATCAATGAAACATTTAATTTGAGGAGTTCCATCTGGAGGATTGCTTGTACAACGGAGGAGAATGGGGGGATTTGGGCGATGCACCCATTAGTTGTACCTATGTCTCAGATGGGATTAGGGTCATTGATTAGGGTGACGATCAATGAATAATCGTCAGGCTCCTCTGACTACCGAACCTTTTCACGATGAGGTAACACGGTGGAACGACGAAGTAAAACGACGAAGTAACGACTTAATAGAAGGAGTAGGGCTATGCTGTGTATCCGAACAGCAAGGGTATATCCCCCAAAAAGCCTCGAGTCCCCTTTAAGCAATGCCCCTGATTGAAGTCCTCAAATTAAATGTGAAATGATGTCTGAAAAAGAATTAAATATATATATATTGATCATAAAAAACCTCTCCCTAGTGAGGAAAAGTCTGAACTATTCGAGTGAAATATGACCTGGGAAGAAAGAGGTGAGTCATACGCATCAATGTTGGACGAAATTGGACCAACAGTGGAGAAATTATGGCCCAAAAACTGTGATTTGGGATATGAGGCTCCCCCTAGTGGCAGCAATATGCAGCTGACCATTCTGGTGCTGGGAATGTAGCACGCAATAGGCGTTATGTCAATTTGAGGTGCTAAAGCTGGAGTAGATTCTCTTAAGATTGGTGGGGGCGAAGAGTTGAACCTGAAACTCCAAACCCAAATACTTAAATAAAAGAGGCTAAATTAAGAGTCAGTTGATTATCCTCGATGTCGATTCATCACTGAAAACATCCCCCTTCATGCGATACATAGTCGATACATAACCGCTGCTGATATAAATGTATGACCAGAGTAGCTCTAACGTCTCTAAACCACACTTGTTCTCCAGAACTCATCGCCAGGAGGGGAAGACTGATTCAGGGAGGAAAGGCTTTGACAGCTTCGATGTGCGAGCAGCCGTCATGACATCACCACCACATTGTGAAGAACTCCTCTCAGACAATAGGACCGCGTCCTATCAACTCCCAGTGGGGTTGATTCCACAGCCTTGCATTAGTCATTGATGGATGACACGGCGACGCCCCCCCTTCCCATTGTTCCTGAACGCTACACAAATTAGCCGAGTCTCCGCCGCTGCTGATGTCACCGGAGCAGATTAGCTGCTAATATCCTCTGTTTGAAGGAGTAAGCCTTTAAGTAACCTCCTGTCTTTGAGGAGCTTCTACTTTAGGATCTTCCTGTTTGGATAAAAGATGGAAACTCAAAGTCATCAAAGACGGAGGATTCTTGACTTTCTAGAAGTGGAATTTAACTGTCAAACTCATCGTGATTAAAGGAATGCGTGAGCGACCGGCGACGTCTCAAGGACACGTCACAGTCACACGTTGGTTTTTCATCTAAAAAAGAAATATGAAGGCTTAGATTTAGCATTTGGAAGAGCAAATATTCTTTGAGGCTGCTGTAATTAATATTACAATCGTCATGTGACCAGAAATTTGACTCCAAATTGATGCTAACATTGGCGTATTGTTAAATGTCTGCTCACCAATCCATCTTTGGTAACGCCGGTATGCTTTGATGTTTTCTGCCCCTTTCAGGCTCTGCTCAGGTGTTACTATCAGTTACTATCGGAGCTTTAATGGATCATTTCCTTCTTTTATAACTGAAATCAATCTGAGTGAAGATTCCAGGTCAAGTTTTTTTCCGCGACAGGTGATTTAATAAAGTGGTCTTCACCGATTTCTGTAGTGTTCACTGACGTTTACACAGAACAATATGGGGAAAAAAGAAACTTTAATGCTGTAATAGCAGACTGGACCTTTGAAAGACTAAAAACAAACAGCAAATACTTTGAAGTAATCTCCCGCCGTAATGTTAGCTCATCTATCCAAGTGGTCGCTATCAGTTTGGCTAATGACAGCTAACGCTAAGGTAGTTAGCAAGTCCATGTTGTGTGGCGAACAATGCCAACATTAACTCACAAGATTCACCCTGAAAACCCAGATCAAATCCACGGACGGTGACATTTGCCACTAGTCGTCCTCCCATTATTTCATCCAAAGCTTCGTCAAAAGGGAAGTTGGTAGGATTTGATCCATTTTATGTAAATGTTGTGGTAATGGGCATCTTCAAATTCAAACAGTTTCAAATTTGTCCAATGATCTGGGGTTTCCTTCTTGGACTTGTTTTGCTCGTTCATTATGTCGGACTATCCCATAATCAATGTAACCAATGATGTTAAATTCTTAGAGAATCTGTCTGGAAAACAAACCCTCTGCTGTGGTCCGGTTCTGCTTGGAACCTGTACCACCTTACAATAGGAGAGTGGGCTTTAAAAATATTTCATTCCATCTTTTATTCATTTTATGAAAAGGTTTATACTATTCATCTGCAAGAAGAATAAAATATCATTTAATCTGAATGATAAGTGTATACGGATCATTTTTTATTCTGGCTATTAGACCAACTAACAAACTTTCTAACAAACTAACAAACTTTCCTTTTTAGCAGAACCTATAACTTTTAATTATCATTGCTACTTTTTAGTCATGTTTTTATATAATTATTATTATATATTTTATTGATGCTTTTATCTGCTTTTACTTTGTAGCACTTTGAGATTTGAATGTAAAGTGCGTTATAAATTAAATTTATTACTATTATTATTATTATTATTAACTATACTGTGAGTGTGAATATCAAGGTCCATATAAAAACAGCTAGTGACGTGTTTCCAGTTTGAATTCACTTATTAAAAAAGAACAAACCGTTAATGCTGATTTAAATTCAATATTATAGCGGTAACCATGTCCTAGTTTAGGGGAAGTTATCCAGCAATCATAAGTTATTCCTAATTTGATTTAATGGACGAATCAGCTCACAATTTTATTTTATTGGAATCTTCTGCAGTTAGGGGTGTTCTTTAAATCGGGTTTCTCTCTGTTGCTGCTGCATACATATGCAGTAGCTCTGAAGTCAAGTGTTTGCAAATCCTCCAATGTCGCACAATATCGGGCCAGGAGTGCGGGGGCTGATGGGGGCAAACGCACTGCAACCTTCAGTTTCACAACACACGCACGCTGCAAACGCCACAACACAACAGAAGTGTTTAAGAAAGACAAGGTTTTTTTTAATTGCTTCATTAAGCGAATAAAAACAGATATAATAAACAAACATTTCATGATGTTTTGATTAGCCGTGTTAGCTTTGCATAACTTCTGGGTCAAGAAGTCATGTGACTTAGAATAAAATGTTAATTAACATGCCCAGTAGTCAAAGCTGCAGTAAACAAGTTGTATTATACTTGGTGAAGAAAACTCTTAACCGCCATCACGCATACTGACTTCAGGTGTCGCCATGGCAACGCGTGCACAACGGTCGGAACGGAACGGTCGGTTTTGGAAAAGCTACAACGGCTTATCCAAATATATCATGAATTCTTGGTGTGTTGTGTCGTGGCTTTTGCAGCTTTTACGGGTTTTTTTTTTTTTCAAATTGATAAAGATGTTTTCTTAATTTGCAGCTAATCTTGTCAAAGCCGATGGTTGCAGGGTGTTTGCTCCCTGTCGGCCAACGTACAGCAGAATTCACGGTTTGTTCTGAGACAAGATTTTGAACTCAGCCACGCTGGGTTTATTTTTTTAAACTGATTCTCAAAAAAAAACTATAGTGCCACCATTTTCTGTAATGAGGAGGGTTTTATCTGTGCTAAAATGGAAAAAAATCATTCTGAACGCCTTCAAGTCAAGATCAGGGTCACTCTTGGATCATTTCACAAACGCACACACTGCATCATACGCTTCAAACATTTAGGATGGATACATGATTGGGTCCTCATGAGAACTCATCTCACCCCTCCTGTTATTTCTTCACTTTCTGTGGTCCAACATGGGCAGAGTACATCCAAAACACCAGAAATATACAATCCCCCCTCCCTAAACCCACTATTAACCCTTAGCTTCAGTAAGGCCTCAACCATCGATCGCACAAAACCGTTTAGTCAGGTTTGATTTCTGGACCCATTTCTCAAACCCTAAAATGTACGGGGTGCATTGCAAGGGCGATACACACACACACACACACACACACACACACACACACACACACACACAGAGAAGAGTAATTTCTGTGAAAAAGAAAACACTCCATCGTTTGCAATAAAAAAAAAAGAGATAATCTAAATGTATAAATGTTATCAAGTGGGGCTCATCGGCCTCCTGTGACCAGAACAATGTTTCCTTTCCAAGCAAAGGCTGTGGAAGTGACAATTGTGGACAGAGGTCATGACCCCAGAGTGTGTGGGAACGTCAGAATGAGGTCAAAGGTCAGATGGCATTGGCATTGCAGTAATAAGGTCAGGCAGTGATACATGACTCTAGCCTCATTGCTTTTTGACTGATGGAACCAAAGAAGACCAGCGACATTATTATATCCCAGAGAAGTTGGGGATATTATGGAATTATCATCGACGCCTCCACTGCGTCTGCTGAAGATCCTTCTTGCAAGTGTTAGAAGTCAAAAATTATCTCATGGGTCTTTTTCAGATTATATAACCCATAGACATTATTGCAAGGAAGAACTGGATCGATTTTTGCGAAAGGTCAGTTGCATATCCCCGTCAATAGGTGGAGTTTTATCTTTTTTTTTTATGTCATATCTTGCTCTTATAGTTAATTTGTTACTCACTAGGATGAGCTATTTTTCCCAAAAAAAACTCTGTACATAACATCACATTTAATATGAGGAGTTCAATCAGGGGGGATTGCTTGTACAACACAGGGGATTGGGGCCTTTTCGGGATGTGCCCTTGGGAGAGCGTTGGTCTAGTTTGGGTTGCGTTCCGTGGTTAATGAGTCATGTGATGAGAATGGAATGATTGGAATATTGCTTTTAAAGGTTTAATGACAGAAAGGGAGAATGTATCTCTCTGGTTATTATGTGTTGTGTTCAGGAACCTATTGGGGGTTGGTCCTGTGGCCCCGAGCAAATAACGATACACAAGCTATATATATATATATATATATATATATATATATATATATATATATATATATATTTTGACGAGGTTGAATTGTTGTCTCCATCTCTCTTATGTGATCCTGTCATGGTTGTATGAAGAACTGTGTGTGTGTGTGTGTGTGTGTGTGTGTGTGTGTGTGTAATGTAATATCGAGCGATCTTCTTTCAGGGCCATGTGAACGTTCAGAATGTTACTATGTCCTTCAATAAGTAGATTTATGGAAGCATAATGCGATCAAATAAAAAAAAAAGGCATGTTTTCTGAATTAATGGGATAATTACCTCTTTAAACGAGAAAAACAGCAACATTTTACTTTTTAGATAAATAATGCCGATTAGTTTGAGTTTTATTTTGGTCCAGGCTTGTGACATTGTATGTCTTGGAAAATATTGGACATTTTCGACATTTTCGACATTCGTAAGAGAATGCATTACTCTCAAACCTAGAGAACCAATTTTGCTATGTTGTACTACATGTATGATTGTATGTGACAAATAAAGGCTTCTTCTTCGTCTTCTTCTTCCTCTCAAACAATGTGAAATAATCTGAAAATGATTGATTTCTGTGATTTGCTCTTCTAGTAATGTTCATGCATCTCCCTCTCTTTAGTCACTGTCTAGCTCGCTTGCCCATCACTCTTCTCTTGGGCTGCAGATGAGGGGCGATCTACAACTAAATTCTACGTGATGAAGGAGACAAATGATTTATGTGTCTACCCTACAGATTTGTATCCACTTAAAAACCAAATGAATTTTTCCTTTTACCATACTGTCCTATTTTGAATAGTCGAACTACGTTTTTTCTGTAACCCCGCCTCATTGAGACTCCATCTACATATGAAACTAGGCCGTATTGACTTGACCTGACTATTTCTATGAATCTGCTCTAAGATCAGATCCCATAGTGACTCAATAATGAAGATAAACGTAGTTAACTCTTTTTTCTGAGCTCAGTAATAAAACAAGACAGATTTTGTTGTGTCAACTCACTTGTGTTATGAAAGCTTGGGATAAGAAATTACGATTTTTGCAAAAAAGCTTCCCTATTGAGTAAAATATGACACGTAGAAGATGGACCTCCTTAAAGCGCTTCATATCATGTAAATCTGGACTAAATTGGATCAACTGTTAGGAATATAGCAACTTTTTTACTTTGCTTTTTGTCCTCTTCCTCGTGTCCGTAAACATCTGGCACGTCTGGTGTTTTAATTATGGCGACGCTGCCCCCTGTGATTTCTGGTAGTACTGCTCCGTTTCCAGCCGTCTTAACATCATTTGTCGGCTCTCTGAAACGGTGTACAAATAAGAAATAAATGCAAACAATGGGCGAAGGAATGCACATATAGATCTTTACCACTGTTAAACTCTGGAGACATAATACAAAAGTATTTGTTCAGCCACCAAGTCGTAATCAGACCGTTTCTCTAGATGCGACACAGTAAGTGATCACAAAAAAAGCAATTAGCGTTTCTTAGTGTGGAAGTAACAAATAGTCATTCTTGATGGCTTCTCCTCTGGGTGCTGACAAATCTCTCTGAGACCAACAAAGCCACAACACAGATGTTTATCCTCCCATGCTTCGGGGTTGTCATCAAATAAATGACATTATTACATGATGGCAGCAGTCTTCTCTTTTAGGTTAGGAACTTTTTTGAAAATCGGCCCAAACATCTGGTGTACTGCTCATTTGAGCACCCAACTGTGGCTCGGTCTGCAGCCCACTGGAACTCCCCTGAGGCTCCTACCGCTCACAGATGGCAGCACACAAATCTACAGTACGTGTGTTTGTGTGTGTGTGTACATGCATATTTTGCATATGTGCGAGAAAAAAAAAGTGTGTCCTCGTGTTTGCATATCTAAGTTCTGGCTACGACTGTGAAGCGTCTTTGATTTCGGCGCGTATCTCTCCGGATGTTGGCCTCGTTCAAATGTGACCTCAGAGGATTAGCCAGAGCGGAAGTCTGAAGATAATCACTGCTGAACTGTGGAAGAAAAAAAACAGGTGTTTTGTTTGCTAATTGGTGAAAATGTATCATAGAACACGAAGGATGCCAGAAACAAATATCTTATAAGAATGAAATTATTAAAAAAAAATATCAAGCTGAGTGGAATGTTGTCAACAACCAGGACCCTCTAAATTACGGATGAGTCCTTTAAGCTCTTCAGGAATGGAAAACAAATGTGGGTTAAAAGCTTTCCCACCGAGGGGAAAAGGAGACATTAAAAAACTATTCGTCTTTCGGCAGGAGCCCGCAACCGTATCCATTAGCATGTTTTTTACTTGCTTAGCATAATCTGATGCCTCTCTTCGCTTTGAGCAAAGGCTGCCCATTAAAAATTCATCCGTCTCAATTAAAGTGATAACGCATTCACTTTTTTTTTTAACGCCAGACAATTGCACCACTTGTGTTTAGGTAGCTGCAAAAATGCTCGTTTTGAACTTGAGGTGCAATCCAATGCGTCCGGACCGCCAATGAGGTCGCTGACGGGCTCCGCTGGGACTTTGGTAAACGCTCGCGTAAGAATAATGCAGCCTATTTGGATTTAATGGCGAGGAATTCTGGTGATAAACTTCCCGTCTAGCCATGCTCTGTTTGGTATTTGATCCAATTTGAGCAAATTATGCTTTTCTAATATTTCAAAAGTACGGGGTCGTTATAAAACTTTATCTCTTAGCTCAAATAGGACGTTACGACCACTGTCACTAGTTTGCGGTGTGATTGTTACTCCTCCTCACACGGGGAAGGAATCATTTATAAGGCATGACACGTTTACTGCCTGGTTGTCGGGGGGGGGTTTTTCCCAGTGGAAATAAAAGTTTATGACTGACAGAGGATAAAATTCTTTCTTACGACGGACAATGTCTGCTGCGTGCAGATGAGTGTAGAACAAGAGCAGGCCGACGCCTTATTTAACAATGCGCCGCCGCTAACGACTCATCATGCGTTGACGATGGATGAACCTGAGCCCGTTTGAGCGGGCCGGCCGACACCTGATGCAACGCGGGAGGCGAGCTGACATCAGTCTTCAAGGAACAAATAATGTTACTTGCTGTCAAGGACGAAAAGAAAAAAAAGGATCCTCCCCTGAAGTGTAAGACCATGCAGCTCACACTCATACAGATGGATACAGATAATATTCAGACACAGACGGCACCGAGGGTTCAAGCTGTGTGCATCTGTTTCCCACTTCAAATCCGGATGAAGACTGTTTTGGTGCTTTTGAAGCCGACATTTTCATCACGTCCCCCAGACAGGCTTCCTTCGGCGCAACGAGGGGAAGAGTTTCATTGGCTTTGCCACGTTCCTCTCAAGCTCCTAAACTTTTACTAGAGCCACGTTCATGTCTCTAAGAGCAGGGAATATGTGTGAAAAATCCCGTCATTATTCTGAGGGTGTGAGTGAGGAGGGATGGAGGTGATTATTTTATTTTTTTTCACCTGGCAGGCAAACTGATGGCCCATCATTTCGTGCTGTCTTTCAAAGTCGATCATCTTTCTCTCTATTTCTCCCCAATCTACCATCCATTTTCTTCCCCCCTGCCAGCATTGGTTTCCTCTGTCGCTGTGATTCAATCCCTCCAGCCTCTCCTTCCTGACAACGCAGGTATCACATTCCTCTTTCATAAGGCTGACATCCATCCCTCAGCCCACCGCCTCATGCGTGACAGATGAGATCGCTGCACACTAATGGCGAGAGCCGCTTCCTCCTCTCCGGCGCTGGAGTCGACGGAGGAGAGTCAGGGATAAAATGGAAACGTCATCACCGCTTCCGCCGCAGATCCTTCGTGTTACGCGATAACTCAAAAGCTATTTCACGGATCCTTATCACAATTTACACCCACATAGACTTAAGTGCAAGGAAGAACTGGAGTGATTTTGGGAAAAGGTCCGCTGTTTCAGATACTATCCAGAGCTTTATCTTCAAAAGTTTTCGGGCCATATTTGGTGAATATAAGTTAACTCGAGGATCTCTATCATGTATATGTCTATATGTTTTACTCCAGTAGTTAATATTTTAGTCACTAGGAGGAGCTTTTCTACTATATTTTTCGGCCATATCTTCCTAACCTTATTCCTCTTTCGGCTATTCGGTTTTTAGGGTCGTCACAAGAGTTCATCTTGTTCCTGTCGTTTCCCTGTAGGCTTACAGTACCAGTGAAAGTTTTTGTTAAGTCCCGACTGATCCAGTTTGGAAATCCCAATTCCGGTTCCACGTATTGATTTGGTATGGGTTTGGGTCACCTCCTAACTGTCGGTCCGATTTAGTCTATATTTGGTGAATATGAATCGACTCAGAGATTTATTTTGTTTTTACCATGTGGCCCTGTCACCCACCGTACGTATAAGATGAATTAAGGAATGGTATCTTCTTCGTCTTCTACTTTCCGCTGCTCCTGTTTCCATCTATAGGTCGGTACCCTGCTGGCTTACTCCACCAGTGACAGTATTTGTCAACCCGGGACCCAGCATAGGGTTTTCAACGCCCGGGTGCTCCCTGCACCCCTGCAACCCTCCCTATTTATCTGGGCTTCGGACCAGTACTAGAGGTACACTGGCTTGTGATATGGTATCACTGCATACTATCTTGCTGGATAAATGAAGTCTCTGTCTTCTCCTCTAGCACCACCAACGTATCAGAGGGTCTTCAGTCGTGATCACCTGTGGACTCTTAATGCATGCATAAAATTGTCCGTGTCAACCCATCCAATGGTTCGAGAGAGATTTCAGTCCAACCCCAGATGAAGCTGAGCTAACCAGTGACCTCGCCAGCCTTCCCTGTCCTGTATCCCCAAAGATCCGACCGCATACAAGTTACGGATGATACAAATATGCATAAAGTTTATAAAGATGTCCCAAACCCAAGATCCAGTCTGAGATCATACAGATATTGTTCGACCTTAGACGAATACGTACATATCACCACCTCAGATGTTTTTGTACTGTAGTGCATTTATTCCAATGGTTGATATCCTCACTCTCCCAGAGAGAGAGAGAGAAATATGTAACTAGTCCATGTTCATCATTTACGTGTTTCATCGTGTTCTTGGAATAAATACATCCCAGCTGGACGGATGTACTCTCCCTGTTTGGTATGAACTGCCCATTCTCCAATTTCAGCATCGGACTAAATGAATATCCCCTAAACAAAAGCTGAAAAAGGTTCCTCGCTCTCTGGATGCTGTGCCGGCTAATCTTTAATTGGACTCAGAGAGGATTGGAAAAATGGTTTTCTGGCATCAGCAATAACCAGAAAACTGCCAGCACAAGACAGGGAGGAAAAGGGAGGATTTTGCGTGATTGCCAAAGCAGACTAAGGGGTCCTGGTACAGAGTGAGCAGAAATCTGGCAGGAGGCTGATGAGCCACACGGAACCAAGTACGATAAATGTAAAACCTGTCTTGACATTTTGGAATTTAGACAGCACGGAGTATCAACAGAATATTTACACAGTGAAGTTTCCCAAGTTGGCCAAAGAGCAAGAAAAGCCTCCTCTTTGCCCAGAGGGTAATCACTTCCCCCTCAATTCCACGTTGTACCGCTGTACGCATATTGTCGCACCATGGCCTCGAGGTGCACATTCTTTTTGTTCACTAACGGTGACAAGGCGTCAACCACTCGCCTGACAAAGTGGAACCACCGGACACAGGGATATGTGAAGGAGCTATTCTTCAGCGGGTGAACAGGGCCATAAACTACCCATAGGAGAGGCAATTACTTCCTCATCTGACACCCAAACCCATTTCAGCCAATCAAGCAGCGGGAGAGGCTTTCAACCGTGGCCTTAGAGGCTGCTAACCAGGTTAGCCGCGCTGCTAACACAGGCCTGGTGGGCCGTGGCAAATTGGTCCGGGAGATTTAGTGCGGCAGTTTCCGAGACCCGGGAGCCATCTGATCTTGTTGAATGGGCCACTCTGTAAGATCAGCAGGAGTAGATTCTCCACACTGGGATAACTAGCTAGTAAAGCCAGGGGGGTCCCGCCAGACGCACGTGATTTATGGACCAGTCTGAAGGCAAATGCAAGCTGCTTTGCATATGTCTTAGTTTGGCTCTTTGTTGGCCTTATTTTGAGGCCCCCCCATCCCCACCCAATACCATCGGTGCTTATAGTATCCATAGCAATCCCTTTAATGCTTCAGTGCCTCTGCTAAATTATAGAAAATGCATTCCCTATTTGAATTTATAGTGTGCTGTTGTGCAAGAAACACAGCCATAGTTAAGGGTGAGGATAATTCAGAGAATGGAGTGGAGATGAGGATAAAAGGGTGGAGAAGATTTGATAAAAAAATGCAGAGAGAGAGAGAGAGAGAGAGAGAGAGAGAGAGAGAGAGAGAGAGAGGGAGGCCTTTTGGTGCTCAAAGCAGGTTCTTCCTATTATTAAATCTATTTATGTGTTCCCACTCTCACAGGTCCGACCTGACACCCAGCGAGCGTCTTGTGATCAAATGAAATGCAGCAAAGGGAATATTTAATATGTAAATAATCAGCTGAATTCTGCTGCAGTGTGGGAGTTTATCCACTGTGTGTGACCCCTGAGATTTGGTTCCTGCTCAATAAACTGTGTTTAATGAGCAGGAACAATTTAAAATATGATGTTTGTCAGGATTCTGGTACGCTTGGAATTATAATTTTGTATAATTCCAATTTTATATATATATATATATATATATATATATATATATATATACATGTGAATATATATATAACACGTCGATGAGTTCACTTGGCTGAGCAGCTGACTTGTCACCCCTTATACAAGGTGTCAAAGAATACAGAGATTGAAAACTGACACAAACGTCTCCTGACATATGTTCCATACACAGCAAGATGACAAGTTCTGCTCTGTGAGTGTCAGCAGGTCCCCTGCAATGTGTTGAGTGAAGAACATTCATGAAACCAGCCGCACAAACGAATCCCTCAATCACTCTGCTCGTGCATTTTATTTTGATAGTCTTTCTTTCTCCGACGCATCCTAGATCAGGTCATTGACCGGGTGACCTCTCTTATATGCAGTAACTTCCGTAAGGAGAAAAAACGTTGAATCCACTCCTGATTCGGTCCGATTTCCACCTTATTTGGCGCAAATGAATGAACTAGAGGAGATTTATCATATATAAAATATCATATTTTGGTCCAATAGTTCATATTTTACTCACTCAGGGAAGCTTTATGAAAAACAGCTGCTGAAAAACAGTTTTTTGGAAATGACTGCATAAAAGTGGGTCAGATTTAGGCCAAATTTGGTGCAATTGAATCAACATGGGGAGATCTACCTTTTATATATCATAGTTTTACTCTAATAGCTCATATTAGATCTTTTTTTTTTTTACTTTGTGGAGTTTAATACGGGGAATTGCTTGTACAAAGCAGGGGATTGGGGGCTTTTGTGGATGTACCCATACTGTGAGGGTCAGAGTGGGTCTAGTTTTTATGTTGGTTTGATGGTTTTATCCAACAAAGTTAAGAATGAAACCCCATGAAACCTCAATCACAGTCAAACCCTTCTTTTTTGTTACAAACTGGCTGAGTCTGATTTAACACCACAGCTGGACTAATATAACATCTCTCTATTGAGAGAAGAACTCAAAAATGAAACCATTAAATTCCATAATATATTAAAGGATGTGGGCGATGCGCTCGAGAGCCAGACTGAAGACGAATACTTTTGTACTGTTGCTCATTTTCTAGAGAGGAGCGGGAACAGAGCATGTAAATAAAAACCAAAAGAGCCACGTAGCACAACCGCAGAACTTCTCCATCCTCACCTGCTCCCCGCCGCAGGAGACTCACCTTAGTGCTCCCGTTTTGATTGGTTGTAAATGATGGCGGCAGCATTGATTTCAGCCTCTCTGGGATTTTTTTGTGTCTGGGTAATTTGTTGGAGGTAAAGGAGGTAAAATTGGAGAAATGTCAGTAATTGAGGTGGAAATGGGAGATATAAAGCCCACCCAGAGGGAGAGCACTGTACAGAATGAAAGCTGGCTACAAACAAAAGGATGGAGATGAACATAAGAATCCATTTAGTATAAAAACGCTACGACTACAAAAAAAAAAAAGATATGCTGTCTACACGATGGAATTATCTTTTTGCTTTGCATCATAGAGTCAAAATGGGATTCAACATGGATTACCTACACACACAGTAAAATACACGGCCCCTCTGTAGTTCGTATTTTATTTTTGGCAGCTGTTGAAAACTTCAATTTGTGACAAAATTTAATGGAATAATGCAGATTAAAAATAAATCCTCATGTGTGTCAGCTTGATTTAGTTTAGTATTTATGGAACCTCAAGTAGAGGTAAAAGGCCTATGTGGATATACTGACACCTGCTGGTTAGAATTATACATTGCACCTTCTAAGAAAGTTCAAATGTTGAGAAAATAACAAACATTTAATTCCCTTCCCACTTATAATACAATTAAATACCTGAGCACAGACACTGTGAAGGTGATATTATGTTTTGAATTACTTCATCAAGAAATCTTGGTAGCATTTTGGGTAAAATGTGAGAAGTATCCGTTATAATGGAATGGTGTGATACAAGGGGAAGTGTGTGAAGTTGTTGGACGCCGCTAACATCATGCATGCCCTGGAGGTTAGTGGTGAACCGTAACTATTTACATTTACTCAAGCACTAAAAGCTTAGAACTAACTGTATTTGATTATTTCCATTGCATTCTAATTTATGTTTCTTTCACTACATCTCAGAGGGAAATATTCAACTTTTTTCATTTGTCTGTCGGCTGTAGTTACTTTTTCAATCACAATTTTTCATATCCTTCCTGTCCAGTGAACTTCATCCATCTCCAGATCAGTTGATTTTGGAATGTCGAATGTTCTGTAAGGGGATGATAAATATCCTCTATTTCTAAACGTGTGTTGTTGTTGTTTTTAATACAAATCAGATAAACTGTAAAATGTCAAAAAGCTGACTACAGAACGAAACGACGTGAAGAGTTTCCCTTTTTTTTAGACCGTTTAGGTTGCAATCACACAAATTCAATGCTTTAAACAGGCTATGATGATCTTATGGTCTTATGGTCTTATGTCTTATGGGGCGGCTGTGGCTCAGTGGGTAGAGCGGCCGTCTCCCAATCAGAAGATCGGAAGGTAGCCGGTTCGAATCCCACCAGGGTCTACTTGTCGTAGGGTCCTTGAGCAAGACCCTGAATCCTTAGCTCCCCGGGCGCTCCACGAGGGGCTGCCCACTGCTCCCTCAGGGATGGGTCAAATGCAGAGAAGTAATTTCACTATGTTGTACTGACTATGTGACTAATAAAGGATTCTTTCTTTCTTTCTATGATCATCATAATGTTGTTAAAATTACCTGAAGATTTAAGATTTAGCAGCAAAATGCAACATATGCCTGCATATTAATAACTTTGCCTAGGCTGTCGTCCCCAACAGCAAAGCATTTCCCCCTAAAAGCCCCCCAATCCCCTGCTAACAGCAAATATGTATGTGTCCAAATTTCCCCTGGGACAAATTTAAGTTTATCTTAACTTAAAGACTGATTTCTGCTGTACTCTTTTTTTTATTACTCTCCCGATGCACAAGTTTAATCAAAAAATGACTTAGAAACGAAGCAGTGAGACAGAATAGAGGTTGTTGTAGAGTATTTAATGGTTTAGCAGCCTGACATAAATAAAAAGGAGTTTCTAGCATGTGAGTTTTTTTGTCAAAACCTTGACATTATGGCTCAAAAACCTTAAAAAAAAATAAACCACTGTGACAAATAAGCTTGTTTGAAATATATAATGTGATTAGTGTGTGCTCCGAGACAAAATCCTGCTAAGCTAATTCATGATATTCAGTTACTCTATCTTCTCCATTATACTGTTATTTACATAATAGTGATGACTCAGCCATCTGAGAAATGACCCAGCGCTGTTACAATTGACATGAACCCATTCTAAGAACTTGACATACGATGAAAAGGAAAAGCCTGAATGAGAAAACCACCTGTGCATATTTGAAAAATGACGATGCGAACATGTTGTGGTACAGCTAATTAAAGAATGAAGTTTTTTTTATAATGGTGGAATCTCCATCTGGATTCAGAAATTGTGGATTTGAGTTGGGTTGGCATGGATTTTTCGAAGAAAGACATTTCAGATTCGGTCTTCAGACAATCAGATAGGACTCCAAACTATTTCATCAGCACTGCCGCGAAGATGGAGTGAGCCCATTCACAGTGGAGGCCATTTCCTTTTTGTGAAAAACAACATCCTGTGTGGATCTTCAACGGGTCCAACCCAAAGATGTGGGATCTCAACCAATGATTTGTGTCAGACTGGATCTTTCAGAAGGTCCGTACATATTCAGTTCCCAGAGTCATTTATATAGGTGTCATATGTGGCGGGCTTACAGCTCCAATCCCACAATGCACAGCGCCAGCAGCACCAAAGTCACCAGGCTGAGGGTGGGCGTGACGGTGGATGCTTTACCTGAGGAAACAGAAAGAACGTGACACTGTGCAATGTATTTTATTATATAATATTATATGTGTTGATAATCCAGAGACTATATAAATATAATTGTATTAATGTGTTTTATTATATTTTTATGGCATATATACATATTATGTACAATTCTATATTGTGTATATATATATATTGTATGTATATATATATATATATATATATATATATATATATATAACGTTGACATTTAAGTCTCACCCTGAATACTAATCTTCCTGACGGGACCGTCTCCTCCTTCGTAACGGCCGCGTACCATCAGCTCATAGTCTCCGACCTGAGGCATGGGGAAGTCCATGAAGTGCCAGCCGGTGACGTAGACCTTCCCGTAGATGTAGCCGGTCTTTCTGAACATGACCTGGAAAACAAAAAGCAAAGCGAAATTTTTTTTTATAAGTGATCCCTAAAAATGTTGTGAATCGATGGAATCGAAGCGTCCTCAAACCCACCTTGTAGTAGAGTGGGAAGGAAATGTTGCCAAACCAGTCGTACTGGATGTGATCCCACCACACGTACAACCACTTTCCTGTCCAGGAAATGTAGCGCCACATCCTGGGCGGTTCTGGTGGCGCTGTAAACCAAACAAATCGTCTATCAACACCACATCGTCACATGACTTTATTCATGGCCCGTAGATTGTTCTTACGTGGTCTCTTTGTGAACATCTCGCAGTGTTCACCAGGCGGTCCGAGGCCAGCTCCATTATAGGCCCGGACCTCAATGAGGTAGTGGGAGTCCGGCAGCATGTTCTCCAGTCTGGTCTGATTGGTGTTGGCTGGAACAAATATACGGTTTGCTCCCGGTTCTGGGTCATCGTACTTCCTCCAGTACTTCACCTGGTTAGCCGGAAAATCATTTTTTTGAGAGGTTATTGGCCATCCAAAAAACTGCATAAAGATCGGTCAACTCTGAACCCGAGGTCACCCAGGGGGTCCCTAGCTCTTCTATGAGGTAGTCCAGGTCAAAGGTTATATTCCAAAATAAATTCTGAGCGACTTTGACAAGCCTTCGGATCTGAGTTGCTGAATTAATCATTTCATGTTAACTTAGTGTCACTTTCTGGCAAAGGTTCAGTCGGGGAGACTATTTCTTTGCACACTTTATTTCTCATACTGGCCTGTCAGTCAAACTTTTTGGACAAGCTTAGTCTCAACTTCATGCTTTCATGGTCTGGGGAGTCTCTACTTAAACATGAGCTGCTTCCATCAGATTGTTACATTCATGTTGCTGCTATGTGCAGTTAACACCTCCCAAATCACCTCCACAGGTTTACCACTTTCATCATTTCTCAGAAGTGTCATCAGCCACCACCACCTCCCCTGTGGGCTTCATAGGGGAGGATTATCTATTGGTGTCGCTGCTGCTCAGAGCAGATGCCCTAAATCTCCCCGAAGGTATATGCTAAAGACTTTCTGACGGACTAATGATCACATATTTATCCTCACTGAAATGTTGTTTTCTTACTTTTTTCAGACAATGTTTTTATTTTTTTTGCACTGATGAGTCACTGCTGTTCTGCCTTTAAATATATATGCCATATTTTATCACATAATCAAAATTTAATAAACCCCTGCATTGACGCGTCAAACTTTAATTTTCAGTTTTTACGTATTTGTTAAGGTTTTGAGACACGAATCTTTAGCTGCTGTTTGGAACTTGATGAGTAAAAAAATCACCTGGTATCCCTCGATGTACTGCTGCAGGCTTGTACCAATGTCCACCACTGGCAACCACCATACCATAGCTTCGGTGGAGGACACCGGCCTGGCGTAGACGTTTGTCGGAGGATCAGTAGGTACTGGACAAGCATGAGAGTTTAGATAAACGGATGAAGTTTAGGCGGCTGCTTAAAGTTTTGTGTGACATATTTCCCCTCCAACTCAAAAGCTCACCATCTCTCGGATAGTAGATGACCTTGGTAGGGCTGAAGAGTCCGTCTCCTTTCACATTAAAAGCCTTGACCCTCACCTGAAACTCTTTGACCTGGAAATCTTCCTCATCGGGAATGAAGATGTTCTCGCTGTAAGCGTAGCGTCTTGTCTCGGGGTCTGAAATGGTCACTACCATCCAATCTAGAGTGTCTTGAGGCTTGAACGCCACGATGTAGCCAAACTTTTTCCCGTAAAAATGCCACGGCTGCATAGGCTAAAGAGAAAACCAAACAGAAACTATTATATTTCATTATTGCATTTATTTTTTTTCCGAGGGCTTACTTACTGTCCATGTGATGACGATCTCGCCATTTCTGCCACCATATCCGGCCACATCGGTGGGAACAACAACTGGAACTGAGACGCAAACACAATTTCAGAATTTGTATTGATCTTGATTTAAAAATGCCAGATATGTGTTTTTTTCCTCTCCTTACTAGCATCCCAGGTTTTGATCTTGAGGGAGGGGATGCTGGCCTCTCCGGAGCCGTACTCGTTGGTGGCGATGATCCTGAACTGATATTCCATCCACGCGTACAGGTCTGTCACTTCTGCCCTCTCCGTATTCCCGTCGAGAAAAGTCGGCGCTGAAGAAAGCACAAAAGTTACGTCCAGGTGCTGAACATTACAAACAACTCGTACTTGCGAACTGACTGCAATGAGACCTATAATACTTCTAAAATCTTAAAAATTAAAACATAAAAATACTCACGGATAAAAATGTGTCCAAGGCGAAAATGTTTAAAGATAAATAAAGAAGCAGCCCCCAAACTGCACTGTCCTCTGCACAACATTTAAAGACTTAAAATTAACGCTGTTCTGCTCTGAAAATAACCGGTCTCACCAGCAGAGGGCGCCAAACAACACTCATTTATTACACTAAAAAACACAGCCTAATTAACAGCCGGCAGAACATCTACAACTTACTCATTTGGTCTGTTATGTGGTAAATAAAATGATGATACCCAACATGATACCCAATCATCTATTTATTTTTGATTTCATTCCCTCTCTTTTTTATTTCTTAGTTGTACTTTTTTTTTTTCTTTGTCATTTCTTTCATCATTCATTTTTTTTCTCCAAAGGTGACTAAATGAGTGCTGCTGAAGATCACAATATTCAAAACAAAAAAGTCAGGGACACGTTTTTTTTTAATGTTTGATATATAGTAAATCTCAATAAGAATTAAGGTACAAACAATAATTGAAACTTTCTGGTTTTTGTACAAGTATGATTCAAAACTTGTATTTTGTGTTTACGCCGGTTTTGTTTAATGTGGAATTTTATACAAAAAGTAGAAAAAAAGTGAGAGGCGGTCAGGTGCTTTCTCACAACATTACATTTTTAACAAGAACATTCTCACAAAGAGGTGAAAATCAAGGATTGTCTCAAATAATGAGGGATTATTTCTGGAAAGAGAGTTAACTGTTGATCATTTTATATCTTTTGTAACTTAATAGCCAGCGGTCTCACTCATGCTACAGTTGAAAAATAAATTCTAATATAATATTACAGCTCATTACATATATATTTTTGTTATTATTATGTGCAAGTCATGTTTTAGATGTTTTTAAGCCTTTTATTTGCTACTAAGACAAACATCTTTCTTACTCAGTGACATTTAATAGGAAAATGTTCTAATTTACATACAAATCCAGTTTAAGAACAAAGATCCAGAACAAATTATTTTCGTAACTCAGGGATTGCCTGGATATCTGCTATATGATTAGTCGGATGTATCGGGTCGTGGCGATCCTGTGAATCCTAACTGCAGGGCGACTTCTCCCTCTAGTGGCAGCGAGGAGTACTCACAGGTGCTGGCGTTCCTCCAGTCGTCTTCGTTCAGAGCCCAGAAGTGTCGGGTCTGGACGGTGTAGTAGAGGATGGGGCTGTTATGATCTGCTCCTTTAGTCCACACCAGCTTCACCCACGTGTCCCCGATCTCCTCCACCCGGATCACACCAGGAGGACCGGGCACCCCTGGAGGAAAGGCAGCACATAAGCAGACAGATGTGGAGGAAGTGCAAGTATACAGCTGTAAGAACATTAACCAATCCACGTAAATGTTGAATTTTATAATTCATAAGGAATAATATGTATAAGGAAAAGCGTGCCGTGACTGACCTACGACCTTGAGATCCGCATATGCGGTATCGCTGTCCACCACTGTCTGAGCCGTGCAGGTGTAGCGACCCTCATGCCAAATCTGGGCGTTCTTTATTCTGAGGTCACCGCTGCCATCATACCTCTGGACAAAAGACGAAAGACAAGAAGATGAGAACCAATCAGCTGTGAGAAACTGGCCGGATGTCAAACGAGGCCGGCCTGAGCCTCGAACCGACCTCAACACGCTCGTAGTGCTGCCACTCAGTGTCAAAGTCGATGACCCTGAAGTCTATGGCCCAGATGAAGGCGATGTCCAGCATGGGTTCGTATGAGGCAGCGCACCTCAGAATCACCTCATCAGCGACTTTAACCTCGCTGTCTTCAGGCGCTACTGTGAGGACGGTGGCCTCTACGGAGACGGGATATCAAACATGAAGGTACCACCATTATACGAAAGCAAGAATACGTGTCTTCGGACACGTGTGCTCGTGTTGACGGACCTGTGATGGTGAGGTAGCCGGAGCTGTTGGACTTCCCTCTGTCATTCTCTGCATAGCAAGTGTAGAGGCCTTCGTCGTTCCTTGTGGCGTTGAGGATCTCCAGAGTCCCGTCTAACAGGATGGAAATGCTTAAAAAAAAATGGATTCGTTTTAGTCACATAAAGTTATGAATGGTTGGGATGTTGCGGTTGAGGAGTCGTTTTGACTAACCGCGAGTTGTTGAAGAGGAGCTCTTTGCCCTTCGTCCAGGTGAACCTCGGTCTGGGCGCAGCTCGGGGCTTGCACTGGATCACTGCGCGGCCATCTTTAGCTCCAAGAAGCTGCTTCTTCACGGGGTTTAACTTGAATGTGGGAGCACACGCTGAAGGGAAATGATCCATTTTTTTAGTCCCATCTCCCATAATATCCTTTTAGAAAGAGTTTTTTTTAACTATTAATGTTCCGGCGCCATTGGCTTACCAATGACTCGCAGCTCGGCGTTGGCGTATTTGAGGCCCCAGTAGTTCTCGGCGACACACTGGTACATCCCTGAGTCATCAAAAGTCAGACTGGAAATCTTCAACTCCCCCTTCCCATACTGGGAAACACAAACACACACACACACACACACACACACACACACATACACGCACACACCTAATAAAACTTCACAGACTTAAAAGCTGAAGCCATGTTTTTCCTCTACCGGTCGGCGACACACGTACCATGTATCCATCTTTGTACCAGCGGATGAAGGGGAAGGGCTTCCCTGATGCCACACAGCGCATGGTGTGCTCTGAGCCGATGTCGATCTGAGTGTTGTTGATGGTTTCCGCCCACTCAGGAGCAGCTGCAGCGGTTAAAAAGAACGTGACAAACAAACCAATCAATATGATTATTCAGCCTGATTTTCATTTATATTCTCCTCTACGATGAAGCACACTCACCCTCCACGTACAGCAAGGCCTTGTGCCAGTCCTTTCCTTTGGTGTTTATGGCCTCACACTCGTACCCTCCCGCGTCCTCGTACTGCACGTTGAACAGATGGAGCACGGCTCCCGATTCACTGATCTCATGGTTGGGCGGGAGGTCCGTGGCCTCCTCCTTCCTCCAAACAATATGTGGGACGGGACTGGGAAGAGACACACAACTGATTAAAATAACTCAAATCCTGCGCTGTCGCCCCCCACAACAAGGGTATATCCCCGAGAAACCCCCCGAATCCCCTGCGTTGTACATGATGGTCACATTTGGACTAAATGGGACCAACAGTTGAGAAATAAAGACCCGTAAAACTGTGATTTTGGAAATAATTTGGAGAAAAAAAAGGAAGTGACATTTTTATTAACTGCATATTTGAGGAAAATTTTTTTTTAAAGACACAAAGTATGAGACCCCCTCAAGTACAAGGGAGGTGTGTGTATAAAGTTTAATCCCACACAGATTTAATCTGAATTCACCTCGCAACCACAGCAATTGCAGAGAAATTGGAAACACAAAACAAATCCGACAAAAAGTCACTAAATTGACAGTTTTACAAAAGAAATATTGTGCATATTTTGAAATTACGCTCCAGAACTGAATTGGGATGACAGACAGATGGATCCCCTCCTCCCTTAGTTCATAGCGGGTGATAATAAAGGAAACAGATCCCACCCGTCTCCCTGAGCGCTTCGATGCAAGTAATGGTGACTTACTTTCCCAGAGCGAAGCATTCCAGGGTGATGTTGGAGGCCACCATGGCGGTGGTATCTGAATACAACACCCTGATGTCTGCTGGGTACTTTCTCTCACCTGAGGCCAGGGGAGTAACACATGCCCACATGATCAACAACAAACAAGAGAACAAATCTAAAAATCCTGCTCAGCTCGTCTCCACTCACCGTCATCGGGGGGTAAGGGGATGAGAGGGATGAACTTGGAGAAGACACTCTTCCCGATGATGGGGCTGGAGACGAAGCAGGAGTAGTTTCCTGCATCCTGAGCTTCGACTTTGGCGATGTAGAGGTTCCCCGTCTTCTGGGAGACGAACCGGCGGCGGTCCGTGTGCAGGAAAACCGGGAACTCGTTGTAGATCCAGCGGTAGGTCACCTCCTCTGCAAACGAGAACGTTCAGCACATGGGAAGCTGTTTTTGTTGTCTTTATCATGATGGAGGAGCGGCGACCCGGAACGTACCAGGCCAGGCTTTAGGGGCGGCACAGAGCAGAACAGCCCCCTGTCCTTCTTTGATGTACACCGGATCTCTGTCCTCCTGGGGAAACTCCTCCAAAACTACAAGCCACATGAGGAGACCATACGAAAAAGGACACAAATTAAATAAAACATAATAACTCAACACCATTCTTCTGCAAATTGTTTATTTTAAGTTAAGCCTCACCTGAATTATCGACCTAAAAATAAACTGCATAATCTTGGTGTCTAGGGACGGGTAGGACCTCAAATAATTTATATTCAGTGTCCGTATTGTTCTACATGTTACTACTTGTGTACGGTGCAACCAAAAACATGTCTGAACTAAATATCGAATGATATAAAGTTGTCAAATACATGGATTCCCTCCATTCCCGTTTCGTAACCTCCTGTTTTTATAAGTTTTGATCTTATTTTTATGCTTTTTTTTTATTGCAATGTCATTGCTGTGTGTGTGTGTGTGTGTGTGTGTGAAGTCTGAGTGATTGATTTGATTGATGGATCCAGATTCGGGAACGCGGCAATAGCCACGCTTTGCTAAAGTTAGCCTCGGCGGGTTTCGCGTGCTCACATCCAAACTTGACCCTGGCGTCCTTGCTGATGACGATTCCGTAGATGTTTCTGGCCACGCAGATGTACTTCCCAGCATGCTTCTTCTGTTTGGGGTCGTTGATCACTAAGTTCCCCCCGACCAGGCTGTAGTGCTCATCCGGCTGCTCCATCAGCTTGATTTCCCAGTTATTACGCCGCCACCTGTCAGCGATGCAACGGGCTTATATGAGATAGATTTGAATCAAAGGACATATTAGGGCTTTGAATAGAAACGACTGAGCACGTCTTACATGTATGTGGCTGGTGGGTTCGCTCGCGTCCTGCAGTTCATGGAGATTCTCCCATCAGGTGAGTCCTCGGTGTAGACCACATCCACAGGCTCCTCCTCAAAGATCGGACCATAACCGGTCGCATCCTCTGAGAAAATGTACATAGTAAGAATCACGAGATACTCATGTGCGCCGCCACTGATGCATTCCATCAAGAAGAAAGAGAAAAAGCCTTCAAACAGCTATGACCCCATCCGCCTGGATCGCTTCGCGAGAAGTAACTTAAGTATTTGCTAGTATCTAGCAGCACTGACCTGTAGTAGAAGTATTAGAATGAAAAAAAAACTCCACAGCCATTCAACACGACATACTTATGTGTATATATACTGTACATATAATATGTTTTACATATGGTAGAAAACAAAGCATTTGAAGACTTAAATATTTTTTTTAATTCATTTTAATAAATCATTTTATTATAATTTGTATTGAACTTACCCAGAAATCAACAGTAAAAAAGCAAATAAGGAAGCATCATGGGAAATCGTACGGGTGGCACGCCATGCAGACGGGAATTTGTAGGTTATGACAGAAAACCTGAGAGAATTATGAGCTCAATTTGTTTTTTAATATTAATCTCATTTTAAATTTAGCATTAATTCAACATTTGATGGAAATGGCTGAATTACAAATGATAAAGGTTAAAAAATTGCAAAAGTTAACAACTTCCGTTCTTGGTTGTTGTGCGAATGAGAATGGGTTTGAACTGTTTTCAGTCCCACCAGGAAGTAGTGGGCTGAATGTGTGAGGCAGCTATTCCAGTTTAAACTTGCAGGAAACGACAATAACCGGTATAATGTGCCGGTAAGTTGCAGTGATATGGGAAAAATTGCAAGAGTCATGCAGGATTTATTAGGAAGTGTTGAATTTTTGGATTTGCAGCATCACAAGATCCTGGAGGGACCTAAATAATTTAAATTCAAACGACATCATGAGTATTCCCCTGCATGTGTACATTTAATTGAGGGGAAGATTTATAGTTAAGTCATTTTTTAGTGATACCTAAAAAACCTTGAATGAAAAAAAAAAAATATATATACAACGTTTTTTGTGTTATGCTCCAGAGACCCCCGGTGGTCCATTCTGTGAAATCCCACTCACAGAATGAGTTCAGCTTGAAATCATGGAAACGGAAAAAAAATAAAAGCAATTTTTTAGTTTCTAAATGGAAGATCAAGATGAATGGAGATCTCCTGTGGAAGTGAAACAAACCACCAGTCCAAAAAACGAACCATGGAGATGGAAAAAATAAAACAATGAAAATCCCTTAATAACAAAAATCAATAATCAATATTATGATTTATTAGTGAATGACGTTTCCCTAAAAATAGAAAAGTTTTTAAGTTTATTTATAGAGCGCTTTTCATGAATACTCAAAGTCGCTTGACTTTCTGAAACTCATTCCTGTAAGCCCCTCCCACTTTGTCCGAGGCTCCTCCCACTTTGTCCGAAGCGATAATTAGCTGACTCACCTCCATAGATTCGCGGTTCACCAAACAGGACAGCCACTGCAAAGCGAGGAAAAAAAAGAAGCTCCTATTACTTAATGGTGTCCCAAAAAAATATA
This sequence comes from Lophius piscatorius, assembly GCA_009660295.1. Classification (NCBI taxonomy): domain Eukaryota; kingdom Metazoa; phylum Chordata; class Actinopteri; order Lophiiformes; family Lophiidae; genus Lophius; species Lophius piscatorius. The sequence continues at coordinate 250,041 of VRLP01000253.1, forward strand.
ATCATGACTTTTAGGGTAGAGATAGAAACTTTTCCGGCATCAGCGTGTTTCTCACCTGTGAGCGAGACAGAGGCGAAGAGGGACAGCAGCACTAAAGCTTTAGAGGCCATGACAGACAAACCAAATGACTTCCTGCAGCCGCGTGAGTTACTCAGATGGACGGACGGACATGAGCTGGTGAGGCTGAATACGAGACAGAAGAGCAAAAGAGGCCGTCATAAAACAGATTATTTATTTGGATCTACGCCCTCCTGTAGCCCGAAGGTTCAGCACCAGACAGATTATGTCTCTCAGAGTGTCGAAGCGGCTGCAATCTAACAAGTGCAGATAAATGATTCAGGACAGCAGTGACTCAGCAAAACGCGGCAAGTAGTCCTGCAGAGACCGCGTCCGCATCCAGCGTGTCGTGCAAACTGCTGCTGAGTCGTCACATATGGACACACGTCTCCTCTGCTGCTGCGTCTGCGTGTCTGAAGAACCAGCACATGCAGATGGAGAGACGTTGAGGGAGGGACATGGAGATATCAATCAGGACGCGCCCATAGATTTAGGAGGTTAAACTGTGAGGGATGGCGTGGGGGAGTGTTGATCTTCCTCGCTTCTGTTGTGGGGGATGAGATTCCACAGAAACATATTTGATTGGTGAATTTCATTCTCTGCTCTCTTCTGTGTTTCATGATCCGGGTGTGAGACTGGTCCAGAACCACCCATCACACCTTCCCTTCCCACCTTATCATGACATCGGCATGTTAGCAGGTATACTAATGATGCGGAACAGATCACCTCCCTCCGATTATGAGTATTCTAATTTTCCAGGATCTGGATTGTGATCCAGATTTGGATCCAAACGTACCAAGAGCATGAAGAGTTGTCCATGAGAGGGATTTTTCTCAATTAGTGTATTTTTTTAGCCTCTGCCAAAGGCTAATTTTTTGAGCAGGTGTTTTTCTATATAATAATAAAAAATAAAATACTCAACGGACATTTCTGACACCTAGTCGAATAGTTGGGGCAATGACGAGCCAGAAAGAATGGAATTTTGAGTGGATCTGGATAAAAGGGGCGGAGTCAGGAATTTTGGCATCACATTCTTAAATATTGCAGAGTGGGGTTCTGTCATAACTGTGACAGACTTTATTCATCCCAAGCTTGGGAAATTTACTCCTTTATTCCTCTTTTGTCTAACATTCCGCAAAAGGGCCCCATCCTGGGCAATTCATCCAAATCAAACCTCATCCAAAGTCAGACTCGGCCATTTGGTTATTAAAGTAACTGGGTTTGTCCCAGCCGAACACTTACAACTGCTGGATTTAGATCGATCTTTTGAAATGAAAATATGCGCGTACTACCACCAATATCAAATAGGTTATATTCTGGCCCAAGATCAAGCCTCTCACCTACTTTCTTGGAAATCAGTTCATTCCCTTTTTGCTTAATCCGGTTTATAAGCCAATCCATTCACAACAACAAACGGACGCAGCTGAACGCAGAATCTGCTTGGTGGATGTGATAATCTTCTGTAGAGGACGTGACCCGGGTCAGACAATCAAAATCAAACCGCTTCGAAATGTTTGACCCGCAGACGAATTCTCCGATTGAGATGGAAAACCTGTCTGCTTGATAACATGCTGTGAAAAAGTATCGGCGCCCCCCTCCTGCTATAGGGCTCCTCATACGCGGATCGCCAGTGTGAAAAAGTATTTGCCTCCCGGACCGCTCAACTACCTGCGTCACCTTCAGCAGCAACGACTGTAAACAAACCCCTTCCAATGAGTGGAGATCCGTCTCTGACATCACTGTGGTGGGATCCTGGCCCACTCTTCTTTGCAGAACTGATTTCGTGCAGCCATATTTGAGTATTTTCTTTTGTTTGTGAGCAAGACTTACTCTCACATTAAAATATGATGAATACAAGTTAGATCTACTTGGGGCGGTTCATATGAAGAACATTTGGACTAATTTGGACCAACAGTTTGGAAGTTAGGTCCAGAAAACTGTGTGTTTCATTTAAAGAGCTCCCCCTAGTGAGTTAAATATGAAATATTTATAATATAGATCTTTTTGAGTCCATTCATATGCACCAAATTTTGACTAAATAGGAGTAATGGTTGAGAAATTATTGCCTGAAACTCTGATTTTAAAAATATATCCCACCCTAGTGGTGTAACCATGTAACACCACTAGGTGTTACCTTTCCCCAAATCAATCCAGTTCTTCCTCGCACAATTTGAAAATGATCCCTTACACGGTTTTTGAGTCGACATGAGGGATCTGTGGCAGGCGTGGCAGCGCCGATGATCCCATAATATCCTCCTGCTTTATAGCACACACAGGGTTAGGGGTATAATAAAGTTGAGCGCAGAAATTCCAGGACAGTTCTGTGTTGACAGATTCTGGGCGCAGCAACAACTTCCACCACGGATTCTGATCAATTCACCAGAGAGTGTTTTCATGTGTCTCACAATAATCCCATCAGATCCTCTTTCGGGCCGGAGAAATGTAGGTCAGCGCGAGTATTAAGCTCAGTCTTAGTGACTGTCCCAATAACCATGTTTTTAAATAAAAAAATAAAAAAACAACACACCCATATAGTCCGGTCTGAATTCAACAGTAGTGTGAATAATGTTCCATATAGCAGGAGGCTTCATTGATTACAGGAAAACATTGAGGATGTGAGATTAGGAGATGAAATAAAATCATGCCTGATGGAAAAGGAAGCAAAGGGAGCAATAATATAATCCCGATCATCCTCTCCTTGCGGCCTTGACACTATTTGTGCAGGTTTTTCTTACTTTTTTCATAGAATTTTCAAAATCAAGCGATGATTTCAGAGCATACGGTACATATTTGAATTTTTTTTGGCTTGGGTTAAAACCAAATACATGATATGAATACTGATACATCTGAATGTTTAGACCCAGTACCTACAGACTTACAGCACAGGCAACCTTTGAACAGTGTGAGATGTGTGAGGGAGTTGCCCTCTTCCTCATGAAGGACATTCAGTCCTCATGTATCCAAAAATAAAAAAGATGCCCTGGTGCAGCAGCATCCTGCGCCCTTCATGCAGAATCGGACACTTTTCACCTTGAGTCTCCTCTTTCCACGCACAGAAACACTTTGTCTCATCCTCTGCATGAAGTGAGGCGCAGCTTTACTTAGTCAAACTCTCCGCACTTTGCCAAAATCATCCACCACCAGCCTGCAGAAACTAAACCCTACTGCGCAGCGCCCTGACATCACTGCGTCCCAATGACGACCGAGCGGAACCGGTTGATGACTATGCTGCATTGCGGAACTCCGGTGCGGTCCATTTCTGCACATTTTGCTTCATCCTCACGCATAACTACAGACAGAAGCGCCGGGGGCCAGCATGCAGACCCTCGTCAGATATCCTTCTTACCTTCAAGGCATCAATGAGGGGAAAATCAGTGCGCGCTCCGCATGGCACACCTGGACTCGAACCGCTGCATGCCACAGCCCACCCGCCGGCGAGTCCCGTTCCACGGAACTTTTCTATTGGAGGAGAAGAGCTGGGTGATACCGATGGTTGGCAGCCGGGATGCAGCTGCGATTGGTCCATGGGAGGAAGACGATGGGAGGGAGGAAACATCCCATACAGGGAAGAGAGGCAAAACCCTCATGAAAATAAATAAATAATACATTTAAAAAAAATTACTGCGCACAAAACAGTTCAAATCAAATAATAAGGAACAACTTATGACTTATTGTAGTTCACAATCCATGACCTCCTCTCCACCACGTGCTGTGCATCACAAATGACCTCAGACCTATTAATATTTCATGACCTTACAATTTTACAGTATTCGCCCAAACTCTTAAAAACAGTCTATAACAGTTAATGTAATTGTTTTAATAACATGTGAAAAAATATATTCCTATATTCTTATGTGCTGCTGCTTATATTTGATTTTGATTTTTGCCCCCCAAAAAAGCTGCTAAGTTATTTTTCATGGTTATTAAAACAATGACAATAAAAATCTATTCTATTCTTTTTCTATTTTATGCACAAACTAATAATTTATAAAAACATAATTTAAAAATGCTAGGTTATTATTATATAATTTATTTACATTTACTGAACATCACAACAAACATTTTAATTGTATTAATTTTATTAATCATCAATTTTGACGGGTATGTTTGATGGTCGAATTGAAGCATCTGTGTGAACCTGGACTGCTACCATGACTACTCAGTTTCAAAAGTAGTTGTAGAGATATTAGTAATACTTAAACAGCATTTTTGCACTAAGCATCGCTACGTTGCCACGGTAACAGTTTGACGTCATTTATCAAATTCCCTCGGCAAAAATTTTGCTGGATTGTTATTAAATGACAGCAGGACAGTCCTGATCAAGCTGCCCAGTTTGATGTATAACGTGAATAGATTCTGCAAAAGCTGGGTGACAGGATCCAGTGAAGGAAAAAAGGGGGTCAGGACAAAAACATAGTAAGAAGGTCACTGATAAGTAGTCGTCACACGGTATGAATAAATGAATTAATTAAAATGAATTAATAAACAAAGAAAAACTTGATGCAATGAGAAACCTTTCAACTAGACAAATTATTTCCTAAGTGTATATTTTTCATCATATATTTTTTTCAATCCTTAAAATATAATCATATCTTTATTTCATTATTGATTTAAAAAAACAAAACTGCTTTAAACTTTAAGGATTATGGATGACATGGATGTATGAAAATTTAAACAAAATATATAGATATTTACATTTTATCATTCATTTAACTTATTATTTTTGTATAATTTTTTGCTGTATGAGGATGAAAATCTTTGTTGACCTATTTATTGATCGGTTTCCCTCTTGGAAATAAAACCCTCTGGGAAACGACAGCAAAGACAGACGGACGCGTAAACTCAGACTCATGAGGATAATCATCTGTGGATTAAAGCCCTTGCAGGTTTATCTCCTTGGTTCATTTGGCAACAAAAAGAAAGAAAGGAAAAACCTCGTCCTGGTGTTTAAACACTAGGTGGCGCTACTCTTGCACTGCAGGCAGGAGAACACAGAGAAAAGGACATCCTGAAACCAACATTTATTTTATTTGTTTTAAACTTCATTTGAAATACAAAATACTTTTGCAATATTATACTGTAGAGTAAACCATTTCTGACGGCCTTTCATGCTTCTTATGCAGCATCACTAAAAACCAGAAAGTCATTTTAATATCATTTTATACCGTCTGTTAACCAGCCACTAAAACATCTTATCCACCCTCCAGTGTCTCCCTCACTGGTTCCATGCCGGCTACGTCTCTGTGGGCTCCAACTCACAGCTGTTTTTCTTTTTCAGCTCACCCCTAAGAGGATTTGACCTCCGGTCTGCGTCAGGACAACAGGTTCTGAGAATCAGTTGTCGTAAAGTAGACGTGACGCGTCCTCTTTAAGGCCGTGCCTTTTTTTTATAAAAAATACAGAAAAAAGGTGCATGAGCTGTCTGAGACAGAAACGATACAGGTGTCAATCACAAGTCAAATCACCTCCTTTTGATACCTGAAAGGCTGAACATCTGAGCGAGCAAACTCACCTGACAAGTTTAGAGAGAGAGGGAAATGATGGAAAATAAAAGAAAGTTCACAGCAAATGAATAAAGTGAAAACTGTAAATAGTCTCATCTCACACAACTCCAACCCCCCACCCCCTCCCACCCTCCCAGTCGTGGCGAAGCAGGGCCGATGGAGGTCTCACCTTTGACCTCCGCAACACGTCTACACTCGAATCAAGCCGTTATTTACAAAATAAAATATCTACAAATGGAGCGCGGACTCTTGGCAAACCTAAAAACTTGATGCAAGTTATGATGAACTCAAGGTGTGGAAATGTTGTCTGGAAAATAAAAATAAAAATGTCTCCTGCTGGACACACGTCAGAATTATGGACATATATCCATGGAAAGCGATTGTTTACACCACACACCATGCATGTGCAACACACACACACACACACACACGCGCACACACTCATGCACCCCAACATTCAAGCTTTATTTGTTTACAGGAATAGAAAACCGACTGAAGGTGACACCCCACAGACACAACCGGGTAATAAATGCATGAATAAAAGTGGGTTTTTTTACCGTTTCCAGTGAAACTTGCAGTATTTTTTATCCACATTAACGGACGCACTTTGTTTCCACATTCAGTTTCATTCAGCATTCATTCCGACCCCCTTCGCCTCTCCAAGTGCTACCAGCTACAGGTAGCTCTCCTCTGGTAATGGTCAGCGCCTGATGGCGTGTTTGGTTCCGTTTGGCAGTTCCCCGGCGAGAAGGTTGGCAGTAGTTTATTTATGAGCTCGTGAAGATTCTCTCTAGCCACATTCTGACCTCACTTTGCTGAGTCGGCGGTCTTTTTTTGCACAGCACAGAGGGTCATAATGTTTTGGTGTGATTGTCAACAAGGCCATAACAATCCGTAGCGGGAAACTCTTCCTCACCCTATCTTCACCTGTGAAGTGATGCGTTCAGCTTACTGTCCGTCTGCTAGCAGGATTACGCATTAATACTTGGATGGATATTTATGAGACATCAGGCGAAGGAGGATGAAGAAGCTGTTAAAGTTTAAAGTGGATTTGTTTTATCACCTCAACATTGAGGGACATGTTTTTTTTAACCCAATTCCATAAAAAATTCTAATTATGGAATCTACCAAATGGAGTTTTGTGGGTTACAGCAGGTCATGTGACAAGGAAGAAATCATTAAATATCAGGGAAAATGTTTGTTTTTGAACATTTCCATAATAACCCTGACAGATTTCGATGAAACTTGGTTAAAAACTGGAATATTTCTGAACTCTCTTACTCTGGCCGTGCTCACTCTGACCATTTAGCCTTAAACTTCCTTACGTTACTCTGTTATGCAACATGCAGTCTTCCTTAAAACAACACTTTCTCTGTAAAAGTGTAAATAACTGATGAATATGTCTGAACATTAAAGCCTGTGAAATGACTCCAAAGACACGGAGACCTACAGTTTTTATGTTTGCCTGTTTGTCGGCGCGTGACGCCATCATGTTTCGGAGACTCTGTAAACCTTAGATGCAGGGGCTCAGCTGACTTAGACTGAGATTCTCGCATTCTGGTGACCTTTCACCTGCCGCACAAAAGCAGAATAGGACAAGGACAAAAAAATCGAAGCACCCTTAAGCTACTTGAAGATGATCATGAAACTTCAAGGAAGAGTTCCAATGAAGCCATCACTGATTTTTTTAAATAGATCCAGATAAAAGGGATTTTTATGACTGTCTGGAAAACAGTGAGATCATTGAGTCATCCTCGACCGTTGGGCGAAGCATGACCCTGTGGAATCTAACGCCACGTCTTCACGATGCATAACCTAATCCGGCATTTTGGACTCATCAGATTAATACAGCCTCTTTAAATAATGATAAATAATTTTCAGCTCATACTGATGAGATGAATGACGTTTTTATTTTTATTTTAAATGATTTAAATTGGTATTTAAGGCTTTGGGTTAGGGTTCGATCACGAGTGACCTCCGACCTCGAAGGGATGAATGTAGTCTGAATACTTGCATCACCAAAAGTTCTGGTTTGATGTTGTTAATACTGGACTATATGACCTGCTTTGAGCCAACTGTGTGTGAAGAGGGATGTAATTCTACAGATCTGAGTAACTGTTCTCTACAAAGGCACTAGAAAACCGCGCGGAGAGGATGGACATATCCAGATAGTGAGGTTTTGACCGGCTGACTTGATTTGAAGGGAGTTAACGCCGAGATTAAAACATCAAATAACTACAAATGGCCAACAATGACGCCCATAGTATAACTTTCTTTTTATTCTAAGTACAATCTATCAATCCCCCCAAAAGAAAACATTCCAAGCTTCTAGTTTGAGTTGAACATTTCACGCTGCTGCCGTCTTCTCTCCATCATGCCTCATTTAACACTTAAACATGAAAAAAAGAAAAAGGGGATCATATAAGAGCTATAAGTGGGTCGTCAGTCGGCGTGGAGCGTCAGCAGTGCAACAGGAAGTGGGCAGACCGCTTCTCAGAATCTTGGCTCACTCCATGCAGGTGTTCGTGTGGGTCATGTGGGTCATGTGGGGTGTTTTGATAATAAAATATATATGTGGATACATAATGTTTTGTCTGTGAAGGAGATCGAATCACACACACACACACACACACACACTCACACATATACACACACGCACACAGAAACACACACTTTTGGCCACACTTTTGCTCAGTCCGAATGCCAAAAGTCCATCTGGTACATTCCTTCTGCTATTCTATATTGCTTCCTCTCTCCTTCTCAGAGTCCTCTCATCCCTCGCTTCACACCGCCGTTCGACGCTCCTGGGTGACGTGATGGCGGCCGCCGCCGTGTCCAGAGTGTGCTGATGAGACGAGGTCACAGTGTGACTGGGGTGGGCTGGTGGGAGTGGAGATGAGGGCGTCATCAGCAGTCTTGGTGACGGGTAGCCATGGTAAAAGTAGGTGTCCACTATGACCGTCGCCGTGGCAACTGTCACCACAGATGGTCACATTTGCCAGGGTGACGAGGCGTGGCCGCGGCAACCGTCGTGGCGCTCTGTTAGACAAACGAGTTCATGGCGTTTACGGGCGAGGGGGCCTCTGAACTCTCGTTGCCTTCGTGAGTGTCTTTCTCTTTCTTGCCGCTGTACTGGCCGATGAAGGAGCCGTCCTCGTTGAACTGTCCGTCCCCGCCCTCCCCGTAATCCACCAGGCTGTCGTCGCTTTCGTCACGCCGTACCGTGCCGTTGGACGGCGTCCGGCTGCCCTTCAGCGGCTTGTGGTCCTCCGTGTCACTATGATAGGAAGGAAGAAGAAAGTTACCGAGAAAATAGCAGCAGTGTGTTGGACTTTGTCCACAGTGGCCAGAAACCCTGGTGTCCCACAGATCAGGCTGTTACCGAGGTGTTAGCAGTTTATGCGCTAGAGTGTTGTGAAAAAGTACTGGACCCCTCCAGAGTTTCTGTCGCGTGGATCTCATACTAAACCCGAAAGACAAAGCTCAAGTCCAGGGGTGATGAATTACCCCGCTCCCATTCCAGGTCGGCCCACACAATACCTGTTTTCTTTTAAATCCTGCTTTAAAAGTCATTTTTATTCCTTTGCTTTTAACCCAGGATGACATTTGTACATTTGTTTCTTCTGGTCCTACAGTCTTCTTTTTTTTCAAATATAAGCTTTGTGTTTTTATTGTGTGTTTATATTATTTATTGATTGTATTGCTTGTTTGTATTTGCATGTATTTTTTAAGAAAATGGTTTCCACCAATTTTGGCATTAACTATAAATAGACGTGCAGACAGTTTAAAAAAACATAAATGTTATGTTCAGGCATGATTCAGACCAGTTCAAACACATCATTGACCAAAAAGACAATTTTCAGAGCCGGAAGCCGGCTTGTAGCAACTGGTCGCTTCTCAAAAGTCAGGTTTATGGATTTAATGTGAATTTTTCTGATTTGACAGATATGAGTAAACTACTTCCAATAAAATTACACTTAAACGTAGTTCTGTGCTTAAAGTACCATGACATAGGTCTCAATCCTAATTTTGCCTCAGTTGTTAGGAATGAGAGGAACTAACAAAAACTTCATCAGCTAAATTGAGACCTAATGGAAACTTTTGTGTCACGCTGTTATTTTATTTCTTTGGGTTTTTCTTGCTATTTTTCTGGTTTTATTTTGAAAGTTTTATTTTCATTATCCAGCACCGTGTTTCCTGTTTTATTTTGAAAGTGTTGTTTAGTAAGCTTCACACTTCCTGTATTGGTTCCTTGAAATCTTTTTGATCCTTTTTATTCCCTTTGTATAGTTTTTTTTTTGTGTTGTAATTCTTATGACTCCTGTCTATGTGTTGTACCTATGTGTTTGATTTAGGCTCCTCCCCCTCTCCTCCTGTCTGATTGTAAATCATTTCCACCTGTGCTCTACCTCCAGCTGGGTCTCGTTATCTCAGTGCAGAAAGTCTCTCCTCCCCTGTCCTCCTCTTCCACTTCTTTGTGGATTTTTCTCTCGTGTATTTTCATGGTTTCGGATTGTTTTTTGGACTTTTCTTCCATCTTTAAAATGCGCTCTCAAAAGAAAAATCCTAATTGTTTTGGTAAAACCTGTATTTTATGGTTACTAGGGTAACAGTTGTTATGTTTTAGGATCTGACACAGTTTAATATGAGACACACAGAAATGAGAGAAATCATGAGGGGGTTACTTCATGGTTCTAGTACAGCGGAGCAGCTCCGCTTCATTCACATTTTAAACCTTCACACATTCAAATAGTTAATCCTGAATATTAAATGTGTGATAATTAATTAAAATGTACGTATTTTAATTAAGTGTAAAACTTCCATGTATTTGGATTAGATCATTTAAACAGAAATAAACTGAATGTGATGCATTTTTGTCATTAAATCATGAATGAAAGAAGTAAGAATTATACTTGTGTAATAGTTCTGCTGTACCGTATGTGTTTAAATGCGTTTCCTGTTCCCAACATCATTTCCTGAAAATGATATTGAATCCTGCTTGTTCGACAATGAAACGTATTCGAACCATTGTTCATATATTTAAACTGATTATCATAATGATCATAATCTATAAAAGCAGGATTATTCTAATAAAATCAGGCTAAACTTTAACTATGAAATTAATACATTTTTTTTGAGTGTAGTATTGGCGCGTTGTGTCAGTTTAGACAGACCATGGAAGTCAGGCTTATCTAGAGTCTGGCTTAGCTGAACTCAGAGTCGGCCCACACGATCTGACGGCTCGGCTGATCCTCCTGTTAGCTTCTTCATTCTGCCTTCACTTGATGTGCGCTCTGCAAAACCTCCTCTACCTCCTCTCTTCCTCAGGCTTCGTCTGACTTAGAGTGATTCCTGTTGTTAAAGAGTCGGAAGACGTGAAGATGCTCTCTCTCTGCTTCAGGCTCCCTGTGAACGTTTGAGAGCGGAGCCATGCTGCCTATTAACTTCTCCTTTCACCGAAGTGGTGCTGAGTGAATTATCTATTGTGTTCTAGTTTTACTTCAAGCCTGGTTGCTGTTCAGATTTAGGGTTAGTGACCACTGCTGTGGGGGATTCTGTAAAGTCGTGCTGCTCAGTCACTTGCAATACTTTCATCTCTGAGGTGAAATAAAGCAGGATGGTTTCAGTTTACATGCTTCTTCTTCGTCTCCTCCTCTAGGGGTCGCCGCAGCGGATCGTACATTTCAGTTTACATGCAATATTCAAAAATGCAAAACCCCCTACCGCCCCCAAAAGATAAAACCCTGCTAAACTGTGTCAGTGTGTCAATTTGATCAATATTATCCAGATCTACAATGTGAGTTTTTCGCATTTAAAAACTAGGGATGATGAATTTTAGTGTTAATGTCGGTACGGTTTTGATTATGTCGTCAGAACGATGACGTAGTAAACCGGATTGGTTGATGTCGTTTCTCCTTGCTTCTAGTTTTATTTAGTCAGAAATGCACATGCTGATTTTACCATACTGTCGTCTTACCTCTCCATCGACCTAAACCGACCAGAGAACAAACAAAAAATACATACAGAGATAAGAGTGGAAGGACAAATGAGCCACAAGGTGTCTTTGAAACTAACTCAGACAACAGAAGGCATGCACATGGAAACATTCAAACACAAGGAAAATCCCCATTTTGAATGCATGACTCCTTCTAGGCTATAAATATATAACTATACAAAACTGTATTTGAACGTGAGAGCTGTAACATCCTAAAGATACCTAACCCTTTAATGTCCGCACCAGGAAAGAAACTATAGAAAAACTACTTGATTTCTTTGGGTTATTTAGTAAATTCATCGTAGACACACACAAATTTACTAAAGGCTGTTTTTTTTCGAGAGTAAAAAAAAAAATCATTATTAGAGCATGTTCTTTAGGACACTTACTTTTTTTGGTTGCATAGATGTAGTTAGATAATTCTGTTTAGTAAGTCCTCACATGCTTTAATATGCTAAAAACCAATCCTACTTATCGAATACGACTTTCTCAACACCCAATGGTTAAGGCTTCCTCCCCCGTTTTTTATGGCCCCTTTGACATTTTGATGTTCCCCATGGTCCCATCATTGGTCCTTATTCTTTAGCATATACAAGCTGCGGCCGGGTCAAACTATAAACAGGTTCAGTTTTCAATAAGAGAGAGACCCAAAATGTGCTCAGCCAAACAGTTGAGCAGGACATTAAAGGGTTAGTCATGAAATCGTCACTATTCCTAGAAAGAGGTGATGAAATATAGGGAATTATTACTGAAACTGTTAAAAAATGTTTGAGAGCATTTAGAATTTGCACCGTTCAGCCATCACACCAATCAGTTCTGTGCTGATAGCTAAATATCAGAACCGGAAATAACTTCTCCAGCAAATTTTTTGAGAAAGAATCTCATCTCATCACTACACGCATCAGTGAGCCTTGGGTGTCCAGTGACCCAGTTACTGGTACCAAGTCACCAGGTGTAAGCTGATCTCCTTCCTTAGAAAACTTTGGTAGATTACTATAGATTGGGAACATTCAACGTGACCTGCGTTTCTGCAGCTGCTCTGACCCATTGTGTAGCCGTCACAATTTGGTCCTCGAAGTTGCTCAAATCCATTCGTATTTTCCTGCTTCCAAGGATTTTGTTGCTGTACGTGGTTCTAATGTTATGGCTGATCGTGGACCACGTACAGATTTTGCGGCTGTACGTGGTTCTAATGTTATGGCTGATCGTGGACCGCGTACAGATTTTGTTGCTGTACGTGGTTCTAATGTTATGGCTGATCGTGCCGGTGATGAGATTATCTGTCAATATGGACATATTTGAAATGATTATTAGATTTTTGGATGTCTTTGATGATGAGATGGCCGGTGTCTAAGTGAGTTGGTCACTAGAGGAATCGATGAAGAGCAGTTTAAATGTTTGCCCTGCCGTGTTCTGGTGGGGGGGCGTCCCTGCAGCCCAGTAAAACGATCTACACACAAACAGTCACATCAGAGAACAATGAATGTTTAAAAAAAAAAAGCCACACACACCACTGTTAGCTGCGATCAGAAGTTTTGTCTCTGAGTGGCGTCTCTCACCTGTACTCTCCAAATGTCCCATCGTCCTCCTTCATGGGCTGGATCTCCGGGTCTTGGTGGGCATCTTCTTTCTCTTTCACTAAAGATTTCACACATTCTTTTTTTTAAATTTCCATCCATGAGCGTCAATACATTAGAGATGACAGAGACGGAATATGCATCACCTGGATATTTTCCACCCTTGTTTCTCTTGATGAAGCACACGATGAGGAGGACCAGGATGAGGAGAGCGATGGCACACATCAGTCCAATGAACCACCCCTGTGTGGCGATGTCGACCTGCCGGCTGGCCGCAGCTGCACACACACACACACACACACACACACACACACACACACACAGGAGAGAAAACGGTTAGGGTCAACCGTCAGCTTCAATCTTGATCCTTGCAGCTAAATGGAATCTTCATGTGATTCAACACTGAGGTTAACAGAAGCTGTAAAAAAAAAAAGAGAAATTAAATGAATAAAAATGAGTTAATGTGATGATTGGGATTGTCGATAAAAGGAAAATGAATCCAAAGCAGAAAAATAATGTGAACTGTAAAGATTTGAAGTGACATGCATCAAACTAACTACCGTACTTTCACGTCTGAGTGGACTGAAGAACCCCAATTACTGCAAAGTTGTGACATCATGTAAAGAAGAACAGAATGCCGACTTAACCTACACATCATAAATACAGTATAAAGACAAGACGTGTCATGTTCAAGCTGACCAACTTCTTTACTATTACATATAAATATTTACTCATTCTGAATTTGAAACCTTCAAAAATTTCAAAAAACCGTTGGGAAAAGCCCAAGTAAACCGTTTTGTGAGCTTTCTTTTTTAACATGACTCAGGAAACATTTGGGAAGAGAAGACACTTCTTCATAATGTGCGTCACATTTGAACAGCGGACAGGTCTAGACTGTCGTTGGACTAGTCTAATACCTGGACTCCTTAACTCTGAAACACTTTCTTATAAGGTGTCAGAATTTCCTTTTTTGCTGAAATAAGCAGCTAAATCCCCTTAAACATGGTGGCATATGTGGTTCCCAGGCCTGTTTGTAGCTTTTAGCAGAAATGAAACCTTCTCAGATGTACAAGTTACACATGCCATGGGTACCAACACCCCCCCCAAACCATCACAGAGCCTGGCCTCTGAACTTTACACTTACAAAAAGCTTAAAATTCAGAATAAGCATACATTTACAAAAATCCATGAAGTTGATCTGGTTCTAATGATATTGTCTTTGCTATGTAACCAAAATTCATTTCAAGCTTGATCTCATCCTGTGTTTAATTGATGTTTCACAGAATGTAACAACTCTTTTGGAATCAGGGTTGCATGTCTGATGATGAGGGATGGCAAAAATGAGAAGGCTAACAAAAAGATAAGACTACAAAGACCATCGATCCTGAGGCATGCCGCCTCACCTGGCACAGCAACCAACATCTCGTCGGTGCTGTGGACCGTCGGGTCAGCCGGGTCTCTAGCGACCACGCGGACCCTATAGGACGTCCCGGGCTTTAAACCTTTAATCATATGCCAGTGTGAACTGTTTGCCAACTCCTTTTTCCACTCCTCTTTACCTAGAATCGGTGCAGTGGAGAGGAATAGAATTCAGTTTCAGACTAATTTAACGTTGGTATTTATGGATCAGCTGGATTCGGTTGTCGACGGCCTCGTGTTTAGAAATGACTGCAGATGCGAAGTGAAGCCTTACTGTTTTCTACAACATATTCCACATATACATTCTTATGGGGTCCAAAGTAATCCCAACTGATCACGGCACCGTCCTCCGTTACAGACGTGTTAACGGTGCCGAACGCTGGGCCTAAAGGCGGCGCTGATCACACAAGAGAGAGAAAAAGACAATCAAGAGATTTTAATTCACCTTTACATGCTTTCATATGAAATATAGACTTTTAAACATTGCTAGGGTGTTTACGTAAAGGAGAAGAAATACAAACTCGATATTCCTAAACCCATGACTACATCTTTACTGAATTAATAATCACGCTCCTAGGATGCAGGGTTAGTTCTAAACTAACTAACTAAAAAAATGTTATTTTAGTAGTATTACCAAGTGCGATCTATTTTTATAGCTGCTATTGTTGTTATTGATGTGCGTGTCCATGTCTTTGTTCTTAAGTCCCCCTGTTCTCTCTATCTCGCCCTATTTTTCT
This sequence comes from Lophius piscatorius, assembly GCA_009660295.1. NCBI lineage: Eukaryota > Metazoa > Chordata > Actinopteri > Lophiiformes > Lophiidae > Lophius > Lophius piscatorius. Next base: position 265,330 of record VRLP01000253.1, read on the forward strand.
CTTCCTGTCCAACTAGAGTCGGGTCTGCTTGAGGTTTCTGACTGTTAAAATGTAACTTATTTTTTTCCTATTTTCATGTAGAATAAAGAGCTCAGTCTGGACTGGAAAGCGCCCTGAGGTAACTTTTGCTATGATTTGTTATTTTACAGATAAAATTGACTTAACTAGCGTCATCAGATGAAAAAATGTTGGTTTAATAGCCAAGCCCAGTAATCAGAAATGGTTCCCATTAAATCTCTCATAACAGGTCCTTCATCAACCAACTCAAGAAAGAAAAGTTCGTAATTGCTCGACCAGTTTCTGGATAAGAAGGGGTAAAAAAATTAAGAAATAAACTTGCAAGCATTTTGCATCACCTAGTCTTACGAAGAAAGTCGTACTGTGTCATACAACATAACTGTAACTTTGAGAATAATGACCGATTTTGCTGCAACATAGAAACAGGTTAGTTAATGTAAAAAAACGACCATCTCAGTAAGGATTCTTAAACAGGAGGCGGTTTAGGGGAGAAACAGGAGTTTTAAATGTTCTTTCTATGACTGAGATGGATCATTTTTGCAGTGCCGAGAATACGTGTCGACATCAGGGGAGGTAGAAGGGGACACAGTGCGCTTGTACCATTGTGAGACGGGGGAGGCGGAGACTGAGTGATGGGGGAGGTTGGGTGAGGGGGCTCTGTGAGGCCTGAAAGGACACGGAAAAGAGTGAGACAACACACACACACACACACACATACACCAGAATGGACATCGCACAGTAAAAACAGCAGAGCCTCTATCGTAAAGAAAAAGTGGATTAACAACAAGTTTAGCATTTAGTGTTAGCATTGCTAGCATCAGCAGGCGACGTCTTCATGTTGGACTGAATCACAGGCATCATGCACGAAGGTTCAAATGAAAGCATTTGAAGAAGTTGTATTTTACTGCAGCATTGTTTTTTTTTTATAAACAATGCTGCAGAAGATGCAACCTACTCTCTTGGATTAGAAAAAAAGAGCAAGAATTGCTGCTTGCAGCTAGCTGCCCTGACGGTAGTCTGTCATTCTTAAAATTACTCACACACAAAGTTTTCAGACATGCTAACTTAGTAACATGCAGGAATAATTCATCTTAAAGACCCTATCTATGCTAGGGTTTCTAATATCTGAGGCTGTGAATAACATGCAGGTGCTTCCATTGGCAAACTCCGGTTACCTTTGCCCGCCTCTACGGTGGGCTGAGAACGAACTTTGGTGAGAGGAAAAAAAGAGAAAGATACAGAGGAGGTGTAAGGCGTGGAATGCAGCAGATCGAGCCACATGGTTGTATTTTTAAGCTCAGGGGAATCCCTAATATCTATCACAGCAGTGTGATGCTGACCCTTGAACTTTTATTTTGTTTGCTAAAATGCCATCGATACACGACTTTGACCCGTGAGGCTAATTGACTCACTTGTTTCCACGACCGTGAAGGCCTCCCTTGAGATGACGTCACCGTCGCCCTTGATTGTCTGTCCACAGAGGTAGAACTTGTAGAGCACGCTGGAGTTCAGGTTGCCCACGGTAAAGGTGGTCTCGTTGGGGAGGAAGTTCATGGTTTTAGGAGGTGCCAGTTCATGGGTGCTGTTGACTGCACAGATTGGATGATGGGGAGAGAAAAAAAAGACAAGAGTGGAGTAGAATTAAGTTCAGGTTCGAGCATAAATACTGCATAATACTGTTTGGATTAAAATAATGCGTCATGCTACTTGGATGGTATTTCATTGTGTATCCCGTCAGGCGTCCGTTAGGTTTCGTAGGTGGGCCCCATTCCAGAGTGAGAGAGTCCAAAGTTGGTTTTATGACATGAAGAAAAGAAGGTTGGCCAGGGACTGAAAATGAAACCAGAATCAGAAATTTAAACTACTATCTACTCAGTGTATTCAGCTGGAACTGCTGTTTTAAAAAATGATACCACTAGGCCGACGCTGTCGACCCCTACAGCAAGGTTAGGAAGTGATGTCCGAAAAACAGCATTTTTGTAAAGATATGGAACTATCAGAGTAAAATGTGATACATACAAGATAAATCTCTTTGAGGTGATGCATATGGACCTGATTTGGACTAAATCTGATCAACGGTTAAGAAATTCTGGCAAAGTTCCCTCTAGTGGCAGAAATATGCAACTGACTTTTTTTTCTAAATCAATCTACTTCCTTCCGTAACGATGGTCTAATGTAGTTTTAAAACTGTGAAAATGATCCATGAAATATTTTTTGAGTTAATGCGTTAACATGAAGGATATTTGGACATGTCAGAGTCAAAACCTGACAGGTCTGTTTATGATTGCTGTATTCCACTGTTATTGTAGACGCTGGTTAACCGATTAGAACCGACTCATCATTGCTGTTAGAAACCTTTTCCCAGTACTTCAAATAAAAAAAAGCTTCATGGGAAAAGTCCAAGCTGTACCCACCTCCCTCAGGTGTCTCAAATGTCTTGCGTTCGCTGTCAGGTCCTTCTCCTTTGCTGTTGAAGACTCTGACGACGAGGCTGTACAGGCTGTAGTTCTGCAGGTCCGGCAGACGCCCCTTCTCAAGATTCCCGCTGAATGTCAAAAACTGCTCCTCGGGCTTCGCTTCCTCGTCTGCCTCCAGGAACCCGCGCTCACGCCGGTAGTACACCTAGAGGAGAGACCGATGGATGTTCTGCTTTAGAGGGAACCTTTAAAATACAACTTGTTTTCAGACTCCAGTTAACGAGATCACACTATTTCATCTTGGTTAACGAGCCTCATGTCCGTAATTCGAAAATTAGTTCTAGGCTGTCGTTCTCAACATCAAATAACCTCTGGCGGGATCACGATTCCTTAATATCGCAGACGTTTTTCATGGATATAATGAAATGAAGCACATATTCTCAGAAAAAAGTCCATCTCCTGAAAAAAATATACCCAACATTAAACATCTCTGAATGATGAAACACGATCAGAGACAGGTTAGATATTTGATAACTAGATTTAAAAGTGTCTATAAGGTTCTGTGACCTGTTAGCCCCCCCTTACTAACGCAGTGAGACAATGGCGTCCACAAGATGTCAATGCTGTTAAAATCAAAATTCAAATTTGTCAAATGATGAGGTCATTGCATTAGTTCAAAAGTGATAACATGGGATGAACACACGGCAAACTCTCCAACACATTAGCTTTCACTCTTATGGTTAGTCTTTTTCAAATGTGGGGTTACAAAACTGTGGCATTCAAAGGTTTTAATCACATAAAATAAATAAAATATCCATCAGCAACAACCAAAGACTCGCTGTAGGGACGATCATTTCCCAAACATTACCTTGTATCCCAGCAGTTTCCCTCTGACTGAGTCTGAAGACACTGCTTTCCAGTGTACCTCTGTCTGTCTGTTGTCGACCACGAGCCGAACATCCTCGGGAGAAGACAGCGGCACTGCAGAGCAGCGAGAGCGAGGGAGATGGTTAAGACTAGAGAACAGCATTTGTCTGAAATAAATCCATTGTATCCACATTTGTATCGTACAGCTAAAAGATTTATTGTATTATATTCAATTTTGCTCTAATACTGTTAATCCCAGTAAGTCTCCCATACCAGAACCGATAAGGCCCGACCCGGTTTGGCTTCTGCGGCTGGACTAGATTAGATATATTCAGGATGGAACGACCTAATAACTAATTTTGTTCGCTTTCATCAGTTAGCATCTTCCTCTTAGCGCCAGTCTTTATGTTAATTGTGCTAAACTCCTGATTCCACCTGCAGCATTTTGGTGAATCCCAGTCCACCAGTAGCCTTTGCAGGATTTAACAAAGTGTCCTCTGCATCTTCCTTTATCGCACCAACCAACTGCATTTCCTCTCTCACGACATCCAGAAACCTCCTCTTTGGTCTTGCCCTTTCTCCATCATCCCTCGTCTTCACGTTTCCAAACCATCGCAATCTGTCCTCTCTTACTTTGTTACCAAAACGTCTAACCTGGGCCGTCCCTCTGATGTGCTCTCTTCTAATCCTGTCCATCCTCCTCACTCCCAGAGAACATCTGAACATCATCAACTCTTCATCCTGTCATCTGTTCAGAGCTCCATCTCTAAACCATCCAGCAGACCATCTCTCACCTCCATCCTGGAAACCTTTCCCTTCACTCCTGCGGCAACTCTTCTGTCATAGATAACTTCTGACACTCTTCTCCACCTACTCCATCCTTCTTGACCTCTTTTCCACACTCCCCATTGCCGTGAACAGTTGATCCCAAGTACGCCTCTACTCCTTCATCCTCATCGTTCCAACTGCCTCCCTTTCATTCACACACATTTATTCTGTCTTGCTGTGAGTGACCTTCATTCCTCTTCTCTCAAGTTCATTACGCCACCTTTCCAGGTTTTCCTCCACCTGCTCCCTGCTCTCACTACAGATCACAATGTCATACACAAACATCATAGTCCATGTAGACGCCTGCCTGACCTCATCTGTCTGCCTGTCCATCACCGTAGCCCACAAGATGGGGCTCAGGGCAGATCTTTGGGGCAGACCCAAATCCACCTTGAATCATGCTTCTCTCATACATATCCTCTACCACCCCAACATACCTCTCTGTCTCTCCACGTTTTCCTCATTCAAAACCACGATACCTTCCTCTGTCGTACGTTTTCTCTAAATCCACAAAGACTCAAGCTTTTTTTTTTTTTTTTACTAATGATGCTTTAAAAATGATCGACTCCTAAAAAGACCGTCAGTTGACTCACGGTCTTCTCCAGAGTATCCAGTCACCACTTCAGGCTCTGGGCCGTTGCCGTAATCATTGAAAGCTTGAACCTTGACCTCGTAGGGCACGTAAGCTTCAGTTCCAGACACAAGTAAGTGGGAAACATTGACTACATTCTTGGAGGACCAGTCCTCAGCCACGTCCTTCTGTCTCCACTGGACTTTGTACTCCAGACTGGGCCCATTGGACTGAAATCCGGTCAGTGGCTTAAAAGAAGAGAACGTGTTTCCCCATGATTACAATACTTGCAGAATGAGAGTAGAAAAACATTCAACACATGATAATCTAACAAAACAAAGCTCACAGTCCATGAGACGTTTAAGACGCCAGGTTCTGTTCCAATGGCCTTCGCATCTGATGGATTGTCATCAGGAGCTGGAAAAAGCAAACGTCATCAGTGGATGTTGTTTTGTTTTTTTCACATTTAGGTTTATTTTTGCTCCCAGGGGGCGCTCTTCACCTGCTGGGCTGGTCCTGTACTGGCTGGAGGGCTGGCTGGGCTCGCCGATACCAGCTGTGTTCAAAGCATGGATTCTGAAGGAGTAGTAAGTGTACGGCGAGAGGTCCAGATGTGCTGTGGTGTGATCACCGTCAACCTCCGTCAGGTTGTTCCAAACTCCTGGCTGGTGGAGCAGATCCTCATATTGGATCAGAAACTCTGGGGAATAGATTTTCTTTAGTCATTAGAGAAGGTACTTCCTGATGTATGCATGCTAAACCACACAAAAGTACAGTTAACGCTTCCAGAAATCTAAACTGTGTCTCAACATTACAGATGATTCTGATTTTTAAAAGTACGGATATGTTGTAACGTCTCATACTGTACGTGGGACTGTTGCCGTCATATCCGGGGGTCCAGGTCAGCCTAACACTCCTCTCTTTCTGGTCAGTCAGTTTCAGGTCAGTCGGTGGATCAGGTTTCTCTGTGAACACAAAGAGGAGTCCAGAACCTCAGACATGTGTAAATCTTTTTTCTGCCGTTCATACTGTTTGAACAGAACGTTTGACCCTGACAGAGTCAAACCACAGTTCTTCAGCAAAATGAGGGGGGGGGGGCATCAGGGGCTGGGAATCTAGATGGATGAAGAATTCAGATGGAGATCATACATGAAATAAATTAGAATTTCTAATGAAAAATCCGATGGATTCAAATAAAAAAAAATAAAAAAAAGGGTGAGTGTAGTCTAAGACCAGGAACGACCATATTTGCAATTTGCATATTAGCTAAGGAAGGTCATAATACACATTTAGATCACATATTTAACATTTGGATTCAGAATTCATGTTTAAGTAATAAACGGAAAAATAAAGGTTCAACATTTAATTAACATTGACATTTTGAGATTTATCATTTAACATTTAATATTTAATAATTAGATGTAATAATAATAAATAATAATACATTTGATTTATAATGATGAAGAAGTATCTACATTGTGTTGTTATTATAATGATCACATTAAGATTCTGTATCAAAATTTAGATTTCGCATTTTGAATATTGATATTTAAAATCCTAAAAGATTAAAATAAATTGTTCTACACAAGGAGATATATCTTGTTTTATTATTGAGTTCAGAAAAAGTAGTAACTATTAGTCAGGTCTCCACGGGATCGTATCTTAGAGCAGATTGCTGACTTGAAAGAAATAGTTAGGTTGAGTCAATATGGACTGTTTGAGATTATTAACGAGTCACGTTTAATTTGCTGAGTTTAATCAGAGGAATCGCTCGCAAAACGCAGCGGATCGGGGGATTCTGGGGATACACATTCTTTATACAAGTGTAAAGAATAGTTTCTTGATGTGCTTCTTTACAATCATCGTGCCAAAACAACCGAACCTCTGGCTGATTAGACCCCTGCCATCCGTGGAGGAGGAGAGATCCAGTCAGCCAGGGTTCATGCGCCAAACGATCCGGATCTTATAGTGAAATCAAAGTCTTTAAAATGGTCACATGCATTTTCATTAATTAAAGTAACAAAACAAATCATAAATTCACAATAAAAGGTTTTAATCCTATAAAAAAACTAAAATCTCTGGGTATCATTTCAAGTTCAAAATGTGGATTTAATATTAACAATATTACGCTTTCGAACCTAACATACAGGTTAGGTAAAATATATGTAGATGTATATTTAAGATTTATAAACCAATACAGTTTACATGTAGATTCTAGATCTAATATTTATATTTAGAAATTTAACATTTTATTTAACATTTTTATGTAGCTAAAATATTAGCTACATCATATTTCTTTACATATCTTTAAGAAATACAGTTCACAAAGTTCATAAATATTGTAAACGTGATGCTATATTGCTGTTAGTTGCATCATGAGGCAATTCACAATCAGCGTGGCGTGAAATCGCCCTCGGGTGGAGCCGGCTACATTTTTTCAAAGGATCAGGATTTTACAATCAAATGAAAAACGAAAAAATAAAAATCTCTGAAAACGGATGCATCCTTTAAATGGAGATGATGTGGAACATGATGACATGTGGAAAAACGAGAACATCAAATCAATAAAGATTAAAAAAAATAGAAGCTACAGAAGTGGTACCAAATGCTACTAGATCAGAACCTCTGGGCTTTGTTTACCGTAGGCAACAGCTGGAGTAGGCGTGGCCTCTGAGGCGGCGAGGAGCAAGAGAAGAAGAGCGAAGTACAATAAGAGATTAGAAGGTTAGTGATGAATATTAGAAACATCGAAAAGCAGGACAGAAACCTCGTCATGCAGGACAGAAGAGAAGGGAAACCTTTGACCTCTGGTTCCTGCGGACGTACCGATTACTTTCAGCATGGCGAACGCGGAGTCCTGGTCCAGGGCGGTGGTCATGACGCAGGTGTAGGAGCCGTCGTCTTCAGGCGTCACGTCTTTGATGGTCAGAGAGTCGATGCCGATCACAAACCTGAAGACGGGGCATCACAGCGAGAAGATGCATCTCTCTTCTCTCCAACGTACAACACGATTTCTTAATGAATGAAATAAAAGTTTGTACCTCTCATCATCGGGGAACTTTTCGCCGTTTTTGAGCCAGGTCATGGCGGGAACGAGGGACGGGTCGTGTTTGACTTTGCACTCAAACGAAACGTTCTTTCCTGTCAGAACAGACTTGTACTCCAGCGGCGTCAGGATACGGGTGGGCTCTAGAGGAGATGAAATCCGTATTAAGAAGAATCACAGTACGATGGTACTGACCCGATGAGCTCGCTGTCTTGAGTCTTAACTGGTCCATTTCTGACCTTTGACCTCCAGGAAGACATGGTTCTCCTTGAGCCCCAGGTTGTTGGTGGCGATGCAGGTGTACTTTCCACTGTTTAGAGGCTGAGCCACGAGGATCTCCAGGGTGCCGTTCTCGTGGATCACGTAAGGGTCGGCGTTTGTGATGCTGGTCTGACTGTCTTTGTACCTTCAGGAGGAACAAGGCCAACAGAAAGGTTTGAGTCTTGAACGGCGCAACATGGCCGCGTTGAGAAGAATCTCTGCATTGACAGAAATACTTTGTGGATTCTAAATCCAGATGTATTTTTCAAATTGAACCCAAACGGCTGGATTAGAAAATGATTTAATGCAACTTTTTAGTCAGACTTTTGATTCAATCTAATTATTTTCAAGTCAGATATTTATTCATCTACATTTCAGTCAGGACTAAAAGGAAACAGGCGAGATACGGCATACAAGCAACATTTTTACAGAATAATAATGAGAATGAAAAGATAACAGAAATAAAACAAGCAGCATAGCGGGCAGAAAGAAAATAAATTCTAATAAACTAATTACATTTTCATACAATGAAAACTGTTGCATAACGCAAAACAACTTGTCAAACACTAGACTTGGTTTACATATTCTAAAAAAGAGTGAGAAGAAGTGCAAATTTATTTAATCCCACTCCTTCCCCATAAATGACTAACTGCGTTATTAGATTATACTATATGATACGATATTATATATTCTATTATACAATACATGTATTAATATTCGGTATATGTCATATTCAATGTGATTATTCATTCATTCATTCATTCATTCTTCATAAAAATACAAATTCATATTATTATTTAAATAAAAAAGAGGAAGATAAAACACGAAAGAATAAATATTCAGTAAAGAAGTGAATGAATTTATAAACGCCTCCCTTTCCCCTGAAGTTATAGTCCCCCTCTGGATCCCCGAACAATTCCGGAATATTTCCTGGAAGTAGATTATTTTTAGCCTTGAACACTTTTTGTGAATCACAATAACGTTTTCGTGACTTTTTGCCAGATGAGGCTATTTTTTTGCAAAAAGTCATAAATGAATGAACGGATTTGCTCGGAACTTTAGCGCCTTAAAGTCTACCTCGGGTTCTGTTGTGGCGCGATGGAGGTTTGTGGATGCTTCCTTTCACATTACCTCTATAAACTTGTTTTTTTTGATGAATCTCAATCATAAAAATGTTCCGAAAACTGTTCCGAGCACCAAACCGGAAGGAAAGATTGTGGTTTGTAATGCGAACCCAACCTGAATAAAGACCAGTCATACCAGGTGATGGTCGGTATTGGCGAGCCGAAGGAGGCACAGTGAAGCAGCGCCGGCTTATTGGTGAGGACCTGGTACACCCGGTCGGGTGGAGTTAGCACCCGCGGCGGCTGAGCTGCAAGTAGAGAGACGACATTATGATTAAACCAGCACTCACTGCATCTCCTCTGTCTTACACACCAGCTTTTATATCGTATATCAGTATAACTCACCGAGGACGCTGACAAAGGCGTTTGCCAGCAGGTAACCAAATTCATTGGTTGCGTTACACTGGTAGACGGCGCTGGACCCTGACTGCACGTTGTCAAAAATGACAGTGTCGTCATCCACCCTTCGATTGTTGTCCTCGGGCGCATCTGTCGAGACAGGAAGTTGTATGTATGTGAATTAAAAACGGCACATTGTAACGATGCTTGCTTCACATGAAGTCTCCGCTTGGAGTTGAAATCCACATGCTGATCTTCTCTCTTGTAAATGTTGTATCATCGGCTCCTAAAAGCGTCGTCATCGTTTCACTCACTCTCTATCGGGATTCCGTTCACAGACCAGGCGATCGTAGGTTTGGGTTCTCCGCCGACTCGACAGGTGAGGATGCCGGTCTCATTGGGGGCGAGGATCAGGTTCCTGGGAGCGCTGACCCAGAAAGGAGCGGCTGCGGATGAGGAGCAGAGAGAAAAGAAGACTCAGAACACGATTTTGGGGAAAGAACGACAAAAACAGCTTCAAAGATCGGAGGGGAAGGTGAGCTGAAGGATACAAAAGTTGTTCAATCCAAACGTGTAAAATGTGTGAAAAATAATAGTCCCACAGTGTCGTCCCGGACGTCTTAGGTATGTCCCCAAAAAGTACCAGATCCCCTGCGTTGTACAAGCAATCCCCCTGATTGAACTCCTCAAATTAAATGTAACTCATCAATAATCTCAAACAGGTCATATTGACTCAAACTAAGTGTTTCGATGAAGTCATAGAAATACTATGATACGCTCTAAGACCAGATCCCACAGTGACTCTATGATGAAGATTAACATTTTAGATTAACATCAGATCCCACAGTGACTCA